>PNEQ01033929.1:0-42605 GCA_003012365.1 Medauroidea extradentata | reverse complement strand
CCCTTCTCACCCCAAACAGTAGAAGGGAGAGGGTCAATATCCCTCTGGTCACTCCAAACAGTAGAAGGAAAGTGATATATATCCCTCTTGTCACCCCAAACAGTAGAAGGGAGAGAGTCAAGATCCCTCTTGTCACCCCAAACAGTAGAAGGAAAATGATATTTATCCTTCTTGTCACCCAAAACAATAGAAGGGAGAGAGTCAATATCCCCCTTGTCCCTCCAAACAGTAGAATGTGAGGGTCAATAGCCCTCTTGTCCCTCCATACAGTAGAAGGGAGAGGGTGTAAAGCACCCGGCTTTCCGTGTCTTAAAAATTTTGCAATTTAATTAATATAATAGTCATTTCACTTCATTTAGATGTTGCATCCTTGATTGTTATTTGTGGTGACTGCACCCTATTTCAATTGACACCCAACTGCGTGAGCCTACCCATGCCTCCAACTTGGTAAGGCCCATTTTACGTTTCCAGCTATGATTAAAGAGGTGTTTAGCCATCTGAAGAGAAGAAAAGTGATTAGATAAGGTCACCCAGTCAAGGTTGCATGAGCAGCCGGTCACCCCAATCAATAGAAGGGTGACGGTCAATATCCCTCGTGTCACCCCAATCAATAGAAGGGAGAGGGTTAATGTCCCTCGTGTCACCCCAAACAGTAGAAGGGACATGTCGGACACGTGTTTATGAAAGACATTTTTTTGGTTTAGTTTTCCGTACAATTCTACACCATTCTAGAGCATTGTAACATATTTGGCTGAAGTGCATATCTTGTACTTTCTTGTATTGAGTGAGCTTGAACTAGCCCCGTATGCTTTTTGAGTATTACCGTACACTGAAAAACAAGTACATGTCTCTCTTTTACGAAGTGCCGCGGTGGCCGAACCTTCAGACTATTCGCCTCCCACCAAGGTGATCCGGATTGGTTTTTTGGCGGGGTTGGTACCAGAATTTTCGCATGCGGGAATAATGCAGGACGATGCCGTTGGTCGGCTGGTTTTCTCAGGATCTTCCTTTTCCCCTGCCTCTTCGTTCCAGTGCTACTCCATTCTTACCTCATGTCACCCCTCACTGGCACTAAAGACCTCAATGTTAAGCACTGACTCTCTTTTACGATTTCCTCAGCTTATTATTTGGTATTGCACTTCATTGTTAACTTTTTTTGTAGCTCATTAATTTCTTTAAATATTTCATTTCTGCATTTAAAATCTAGGCAACACCAAGTATGTACTGTGTAGTTTATCTAGTACTTCATAAACTTATCATGCTGACATAGATAACTGCCTTTCTTATACTCTATTACCTTGATATTGGCTGAGGTTATTCAGAAAATAACAAATGAAAGATAGATTGTATAAATGTGTGAAAAGCTTATAATAGAGATGACAGACGGTGATTAAAATGAAATCAAATCCTAAGCAAATAATTGTTATCTGTAGTCAAATTGGTTTACAGCAAAATACAGGTGCAAGGACTGACTAAGATTGTAGAGGAGATGAGGCAGATGTATGGACACGTCTTAAGAGAATGTAAATTAAGACGTTACAAAAAAGTTATGTTGGAACTGCAGAACTGGAGTAACAGTTCTCAAGGAAGACCAACAAAGTGTTTAGTGTAACACGTCTTGTCTTGTTATAGCTGCATCACTCAATGTTATTGCTGCCAAACTGCCCCGGAATTTTCAGGGTTTGGTTTGGACACTTTCCCGTGATGGGGATGTTTCACGTAATAACGAGTGAGGTTATGTTGCCTTTCTTTTTTATTCATTACTCACTGTTATGATTTTTCACAAACAATATATTTTTCAACAGATTACCGTCCACCAAGTAACAATTTCTTATTCTTGATCATTACGTATTAGGGTTTGAAACTAAGCATGTCATGAAAGAATGTGTTTGCTGCTAGATAGAAGACACGAGCCTCGTAGAGCATTTCACACTTTATTGCCCATCAAAACCAACAAAAAAATATACATCAGGGACTGTTATTTTACAAACTTGTACTGCTACTACCCAAGTTTCCAACACGGAGATTGCTCATTACTTCAAACAAAATAGTCCTTTAACACATCTAATGTTCTGCGTGCCCGCACCATCGCTCGCAATGCCTTGCTGACCAACCCAATATGACCTTCCTGCTCTGCCATCGCTGCCCAAATACTTATCTTGCAGCAAACACTTGTAGGATATTTGGGTGAGCCCACTCAGTAGGTTAATATAAAAGAATCCAAATTTATCAGAAACAGCAAAATTACTTTTAAAAAGGAAAGGTATAACAAAAAGTTCCAAATATTGAACCTATAGCTTTCAAATCAAAATAATAAAGAATACAGACATAAATACTGTATATTAATTGGGGACAAAGGACACACCACGGCAGAACTACATTTATGGCACAATACCTTAACCAACCCCCTCCCCATCTGAAAGGGCTAATCAACGTGCATCAATAACCTATGTCAGGAACAATTCTGTGAAGCAGATGATCCAACCACAGTGTCGGTGCCAGAAGTCCTATAGCTTGGAGAAGCTTGCAACACAAGAAGTTACTTACTTCACCAGATAAATTTATGAACAGCTTAAAACTGCCAAAACTCAAAAAATAAGAAAAATGAAAGAAAAGGTTATATCAACAAGAATAATTAAAATTCAATGGTGGTGAATTTTAAACCAAACAATCCAGGAAACTAAACATAAGCTTACTTTTAAATTCCTGACTATTTTATATTTACTGTAAATTTTACAAAACTGAATTTTATTTAGTCATGTCTCCAATTACTAAATAATTGAATCCTTTTACACCATCCCAAACACCTGACAAACCAATATTATATAAGGCACAAGGTGTAATTATAGATTAAAATTACAAATAAGAAAATAGTATAGATTTAAAATAGATAGGGGTTGAGTACCTGTGCACTTACATGTCTCATTAGGGAGCAACGAGGGAGTGTGTGGGTAACCCCTCGCCCCCGGCACCCACTGGTTTATGTTTGATGTACAAGTACTGTTGTGTTGAACATATGTATTTGTGGCAGTGGGCTAGACTTGTTTGGTGCCTGGCAGAGCTGCGAGGTATGGTCCTCGCAAACACCCTGCGACCTCATCTTTAGCATCCACTATTTGTGCTCGCGTGCTGAGTGGGGGAGAAGAAGATTGAAGGGAGCACATCACATGGCCACCTTTATTTTGATAGGAGAATATATAAATAGCTGCATGACCATGCAGCAGTGGTATTCTTTCTACAATTTTCTTAGCAGTTATCCCGACTTAATGATTATGTGTCTTCCAGCGGCATGTACGTAATCTTAGGAGAAACTTGATGTTCGGGTGGCCAATATATGGCACTGTTGCTAACACTCATGAGTCTTGAAGGTTTGATATAGGGCATTCTGACAATAGGTCACTATTGTTACAGTAATAAATGTAGTAGTCTGGAATAACCTACCACTGCACTATTTTCATTTACTTACTATTGTATACCCTGTTCCTTCACACCATTACCACAGTCTCTCATTGAAGGGCGTCTTTGTTGGAAGCTCATGGACAGGGAACACATGGCCACAGATCAACGAGCTTGAAGGGTGTTCACGTGGCAGAAGTGCATAATTTTATATTACATAGTGTTCATTTTATAGACTTTACTTTTGACTACAGTTTCCACTTGTACACATTATTCAGCTCTCACAGTTTTTGCATAGCAGCATGCCAAAGCCATAATTCGCAAGTTATGGGAACGTAGTAATAACAAATACTGTACCAAGCGTCTTACTCAAATGAAATAATTTCTGAGATTTTTAAATGTTTGTTGCAATGGGAGTTTACAGTTAGAATTTATTGGTTTGTGGATGTACGCCATTGCTCATGGCGTACGTCCACAAACCAATAAATTCGAAATAATTTGTACTGAAATGGGATATGGGCAATATGCTAAAATATTAAAAACTCACAACGGTCCTCTTTTTTTTTAATTTAAAGGAATCTCATTGTGTTTTTTTTTAATTTTAATTTTTTTTATTTTACCATATTGCCCATAGTATCTAATTTCCATGTCAATTATTTCATTTGAGTAAGACATTTTTTTTTTTTTTATTACTATGTTCCTGTACATTCAAATTTTGACTTTGTCATGTCACTATGGGAAAACTATGAGAGTTAAAAATGTTTACAAGTGGAAAATGTAGTCACTAGTAACGTCTATAAAGCTATCACTATGCTGTGCAAATATAACACTATGAATAGGGAGCCAGAAAATTTCGCGGATTCAATGACCTGTACGGTAGAATGCATTGTCCTGTGCATACTCAAGCCCCGACCATTTGTCCACTAGCTGCTACTCACTAAACCAGCGTACAATGAACGAATAGACGGGGCTTTCAATATGCGCAGGATAATGAATTTTAGCATGCAGGTCATTGAACTTGCGAAATTTTCCAGGCCCTAACTATGAATTATGCTACGTGAACACAGTTAAGGAGACTTGGTCACCATCATCTATGTCGCTTGTGGAAGTTGTTGGGCCTTGGTAATATGAAACACATCTCTATGATTGAACTGTGTTCCACAGGAGAAAGTAGCCTTGTCACGGGAACGACAAGCTCTACAGAAGAGCAGAGATCAAGACAGGTTCTGTTCCTTCTGCCGCATGCTGCTGGAGAACTCTGGGTCCTCAGCCCCGGCCAGCATGAAGCCATCTCAAAAGGTCAGTTCTGTGCAAAAGCAAGCAGTTGGTGTACTTTCACACATAATCGTGTTCATCTTCACTTTGAAGTAGTTCTGCTTTCTTGACTGTAAGCTTGGCTTTCACAAGTTTTACGCTTGAAGAAGTGGTTCATATTGTAAATTGATTAGGAAAGTTCACAATTGTGGCAATTTGAGTTTTAAAGCAGTAAATATATCAGGTGTGGAAACACAGTTATGTAGGTCTATTATGAACTCTAAACAATGGTTTTATCTTATAAGTTATATAAGGAAATTCATAAACAGTTTTTTTGCATTATATGTAATTTTCTTTCAGATTAATGCATTGTGGCAAAAGTTGTTTCACAGCTATGTTGATAGCAAATGTGAATTCCTCAAGATGATGTAATATTTGCAGATAATGTAACTACAGTAGAGTCCCGTTATAATGAGGTGTTACGGTTCCTGGTTCGAACCTCGCTATTGCCGAGACCTCGCTGTCAACGAGTTTGGTCGATTTTGACCCCCTAAAACAAAAAAAGTGCCCTAAAATTGCATCAACTTGTTACAACAGGGAATATTAACGTTTTGTATAAATTCAATCATGTATTATTTACAAATGTTGGCTTGTGCCCTTCGCAATCAACACATAAAGTAAGTTTGCGGGGGACGTAACTCGGCCGCCGCAGTATCGTCCAAAACTCAGTCACTCTGCCGCAGTGTCTTGGCACAGTATGGCCGGCGGCTGCTGCTGCATGGCTTGATCGCCTCAAACCAAATAGCAACAAATACCGTATTTACTCGGATAATGGCCGCACATATTTGACCAAACTTTTGCCCCAAAAAAATGGGGTGTGACCATAATGAGGTGATATTAAAAAAAATTGAAAAAAAAAAAAAAAAAAAAAATTATGTGGGGAAAAAAGGTAATTAATTGCGTTTGCATTTGTTAACAGGACTGACTTGTTAACATTAATTAATATTGTGTAGAAATATTAAGAATATTCCTGTGATTCGCTGATGACCAGCTGGCTTAACGTGTGTTTATGTGCACATGTAGTGCCGCGTGCCGGCTGCCGGCCGGGCCGCCAGGCGCCAGCGCCGGGTTGTATTCCAAGCTGACTAGCTGGCAACAGCGCAGTGAGTCATCATCTGCTGCAGCATATTCCGTTCTCACCACCACTACCTCGCGTCCCTTCCCCCTCCAGGTCATTCCGTGACCACCCAAGTGGAGTGTGAAACAGAGAAGGTAGATCAGCCAGACCACCTGGCTCGCGCGCGCTGTTGCTAGGTCTTCGGCGCCTCACAGTATCTTACGCGCGCATTGCATACGTGATGTAGCATTTTTATGATATTTAAATGTTGTGGGACACTTTATGAACGTATTAAAGTTCTGTACCTCACACAAATATATTAGCACGTAGATTTAGGGGTTAAAGAAATTTTTTTTATGTGCACCTGGTTTATGTAGGTTATGAAGGTGTCTTGAATATACGCGGTTTTCGTTATCTGCGGAATTTTCTGGAACGAAATGCCGCGGATAAGGCGGGTCGACTGTATAGTCACAATTGGGGGTGTTAAAGAAAATGTTTCTGCACAATAATGACTTTCTTTTAATGAGAAGGGGTAAAGTAATCCAAGTGTAGTATTGTTTTTTTTTTTTTTTGTGAATTTCTTAGACTTCTACTTAAAACCTTTAAACAAAATTAGGGAGGGTTTCAACACTTCAAAAATATTACTTCTTAAAGAAGTCTGCAATTGATGACTGCTTCTTTTTATCGTAGCTGGTAGCAACCCACTTTTTTACGTGCATGAAACTTGCCCACACGTCACTTCCAGCATCACTACGCAGCATGCCATTTGACAAAGTATCAATGGTAGCGTGGTGGCGCCTCACGCACGTCCGCACCCCTCGATCTCCCAGCTAAGATAGCCTCTCCCGGGGTCCAACGGCCTCGGGCAGCGAGTTCGCCGGAACTCGCCCAGGCCTGCCACTTCCGGAAACGAACGTGCGCAACTCTTGAGAGCAACCCCTGTTGTTTTGCTTTGTGATCTCTTACCAGTAATTACCAAACAGCCTTAAAATATAGGTTACGGACAATACTCCCCAAATATCAGTTACATTTACACTCTCATTAGTTTCATTTTCACAGTTCGGGCCTGTACCCACAGTAGGCACTTCTTCAGGCCGCCACGTTCCTTGCACTCTCTGGACAATACATATATACAAATAGACGTTTACAAATAGCCATTCCCGGGAAATTTTAACAAACAACATCTTTCATAACACTTAAATCCCTCTGGGGTGCTCTCATCTACCTGAATCAAGGCAAATAAACAGCGTATGGTTCGGCCCACCACACGTAATTAGATTAACATTTAATTACAGTGTACTTAGGTTCATTACCAGTTTAGAGTTCATTATTTTAGGTTTTATTTCCATGGTCTTGTTGAACAATCACAGTTGTTCAGTCCAGGTTATTTATATACATATATCCTATCCTAACACGTGTCCATTTTACTACCTCCACCATGGGTACTTTCGATGCACTGATACCAGTAAGCCGGGCAATCCACCATGGGCATGGCTCCTATCATTGCTAATTACAAACCCAATCACACTATACAGCATTGCGAGGTCCTATTAGGCTCATACTGACGCCGGGGAAGGAAAGGAGGCTCACCCCTTAATTTACAGAGACATTATCTCTAAACCTAAAGAATCATTGAGAAACCACAAGAAAAAACTTTAGAACAAGCAAGGATGGGTAGGCCCGGCCAAGTGCCTTACAGTTGGAATAAATGGGCGGGAGAAATGGGAAATCCCCAAGAAAACCCGCCAACCAGCAGCATCGTCTGGCACAATTCCCACGTACAAAAATTCGGGGACCGACCCCGCCGGGAATCGAACCTGGATCGCCATGGTGGGAGGCGAGAGGTCTGACCCCTCAGCCAATACAACTCCACTGCTGCTAAAGGAATGCTTTGCTGACCCTCACGAAACCCAAGATTTTGTCCGTAATGTTTCACATAACAACAATATATTACTAGGAATCAATAGGAGAAGTATCAATTGGCGGCTCTATTGAAATCAAATTTGTACATTCCATTTGTAAATATTTTTATTTGCAACCAAAATTCCCATTTTTCAAGTACATTCGACACTTTAAAAAAATTTGAAGCCGTTACACACAAATTTGGGCAGCTGAGTAAAGGCTGTAGCGTGATGATGAGCAAACTCGATGCAAAGCAGACAAGAAAAGAGGAGACAATAAAGTAGGAGAAAGAAAACTACCTGCTGTGCTCACTAATGTTCTCCCACCCCACCACCCTCCAACACTGGACATGTGGCCAGGGTCTGCCACTTCCTTCTTTCATAATACAAATAACAGCTGGGTTATACACTTTACACTTTGCTGCAGGACTGGAGCACGACAAAGTGATCATGCAGGGAACTGACTGGCACAGCAAAAATTATCAGTTTGAATGATTTGTTCACTACGTATATGCTATATATTTTATGCAGTGCAGAGATCTTTATATCTTAGCTAACCAATCATCAACATTTTAAAAATATTTGTAATTTTTTTTGCAAAAGGGCATTATTGAAATTACAGTTACTTATTTTGTATGAATCAGTTTTTTCTTTACTTCATTCATATTATATTTTAATCTATTCATTGGTCACATATTTTTCCTGGTGTTAAATTTGCAAAGTATACAACAGCAGTGCTGCAACAGGAGTACTGAAGAAGTATTTACTATAATACATGAATATTAGTTGCTGCTGGGCAAATATTTTCTTATCTGTTTGATATATTCAATAAATACGTATTAATAAATGTCAAGGAACGATGGGAAAAGCCATTACGGAATACATATATGGGCAAGTGCAGCTTAATGAAATGTTCATTACAAGGCATTTCATATAAATTACATTGTAACTTATTTATCTATATTTACCTATATTCTAAAAGGTAACATATAAATGAAGACATTTGCTCAAATTTGGACACCACTAATATTTTCAGCTCAAGTCAACAGTGGACTGTAATTTATGACAGCATACTGTATATATAAATTCACACTTTCTTTTGATACCTACTTTTTTTTTTTCCATTTACCTCCCTGACAGAACTTCTTTGTAAATACTTTCATAGCAAAACAAGAATTATTCAGAAATTTTTAAGCGTTGGTTGCGTATGGCACTTGATAATCATGAAAGGTTTCCTTTATCATTTTGGGAGTTACGGTACACCAAAACAACCAGGCTACTGGATCAGCTTATGTACGAACATTCACACCATAACTTTTCAAAGGGAAGGGGAGGGGGGAATTCTGTTTCCTGTCAACTCTTGCAAATTGGATCGTTAACTCCTGTGACTTGTTTATTGTCATCGCTAAGTTAACTTTGAGGGATTGAAGGGAATCTGCAGTCTATTAAATTCAAATGGGAGATCGTTAAATACCCTTTACTGTTTCTTGCTAAGCAGATGCAGTTTAAATAGTGGCCTCAGTTTTATTCAGTGTATAGTTATAAATTGTAGTCTACAGATATTTGGTTGCTTTAAATTTCTTAGCTTTCTCACAGATGTGCCCCACACAGTATGAAAATACTTATTGTTGAAGGAAAAAAATTAGTAACAGGTGAAGCACTTGGATTTCAGCATTCCTAAATTCTACAGGAATATATAACTGCTTTGTCTTATATCCATTATGTCTACTGTATTGAATTGTAAACCATCCACCCCCCTTACTTTTATGGGTGTTCTGCCTATCGCAGTTTACGAACTAAGTCTTGGCCAGTCATAATCAGTCTCTTCAAGACCACTGAAACATATGTCAGCACTTACAGAATATGCAGTAATACAAATCATAAATTGCAGCAATATTAAGTGGTGTCTAAGAGATTTGGGGCATTTTGTGAAAAGATGTTATCATAATATGATTTCACTCCCTTAATCGTCTAATTTCGAAAAATCTTGAAATTATCTTTTATGTATTTACGTAAGAATTAATTTTAAGTGATACCTCAAATGGTGTAATAAATATAGAGGACTGATTGAAGACACACAATATTTTTAACCTCTTTACATGTAAAATTTTGAAAAATCTTGAACTCAATTTTAAGTTATTAGCATAAGTATCATCCTAAAGCAAAAAGCACCTCGATATTTCAACTAATTTAAGCGCTATTGATGATTAATTGAAAACACATTTTACAATATTATTTCTTACCCCCCTTAATATTCAAATTTAGGAAAATTCGGATATCACTTTTAAGGGTACTTACATAAGTATCATCCTAAAGAAAATATGACCTCAGTGTGGTTTACACACTATTGAGTATTCATTATAAACCAATTTTACAACTTTTCACCTCTTAATTTTTGTATTACAAAAAATTCTGAAATGTTTAAATTAATTTTATGTAAGCATTTTAAATTTGAAAAATCCTTTCTTAATGGTGTTGACGCTCTAAGGGAAAGCCACCTTCAAAACTTTGTGCTTCAATTTTCAGTGGTTTGGGTTGTTACGTAATAGGTAGATGAATGAATGAATTAATTAATTAATGTGTCAGGCACTTGCTTTTGTATAGCGACATAAATAACATTGATCATTTGCAAGTTGTACACGCTTCCTTGTATGGTGGTGTTAAACTGAAAAATATGACCAAGTAAGCCACAGTTGACATTTTATATCATTTAATTATTTATGTGTGTTTGTGTATAGTATGTAATGTGAATATAGTTACAACTTTTTGCCTTGGAAACTAAACATGTATTCAAGTTTAATGTTTTTGGGTGCTATCAAGAACCATAACGGAGATTCAGCTCAAGAGCAAAGAGAGACCTGTGTGCTTTGGTTTTGTCATGACAAGTAGAAGTAAGCCTATGCTGTACACTGAAACATACAGACAAAGAGAAATGCCTGTGAATGTTAATAAAGATACCTGGAAACAGTGGACATTTTTTTCTAAGTGTGGGGGTAAAGGGAAAAAAAAAAAGGAAAAAAATAACGGTGACCTATGACATCTACAAACTTTTATAAAGGGTAGGTAGCCTCTTTTTCATTTTACAATGGGAAATTTTTTTCCAGTAGCAGTACATAATTTTTTTTAACATCTGCCTTCATATCCCGTTTTAACTAAAGCTCATATAACACAAGTTTGTGTTACCCACTGAAATGATTTTGGGGTATTTGTACTCTATCCAGAATTTGAGACTTTGCTTCTTAAATTAACAGTTTCATATTTTAAGCATTCTTAACTTTATTTTATTCAGACTGGTTCAAAATACAGACACACAAAATTTCATAAAAAAGTAATTGTGAACCAAGCCAAATCCAGCTACTGACTTGTTGCTAAATACAAAAATTTTCCCAAAAATACAATAGGCCCTGGCAATTACGAGTGCTGGAAAAAAGTATTTGTAATTTTTAAAGAACAAGAGTGTTAAAAATTTGAGCTCATTATGATACGGTGCAATGCCGTGTCTTGTAAGTGATTTAAGGCCTTGATGGGCAGTTTTTCCTACACAGGTGAGAGGAGGTGTGGTTGTTAAGTTCTTTGCTAGATAGCTGCTCCTCTGGTGTTTATATGGCAGGGGGAGGAAGACACAAGGAGAATGAAGAATAAGGAAAGAAAGCCAACACACCACGTGGCAGTTATCTAGTCTTCTATTGCATACTGTACCATTGACAGCAAGGTCGCCGGAGTCATCAATACCTCCTTGATTATCTCTTTACTCAGCAAGCACTAGCCACTAGCCGGCTCATGTTCCCTAGATAGTAGCTGGTGACCGCTGTACCTCAGATGTGTTCAGGGCTGAAAGTGGAGTGATCTAGGATGTGTGGCTTTTAGGAGAATAATGTTTAGCATTTTCGTCTGTTAACCTTTCAAATAGGAGGTGCAACACTTGTTTATAACATACAGTAGCTACTTTAGGCGCAGTTGTAAAACATTTATAAATTAATTATAGTTATTTATAAAAGCAGCATAAACAGGATAAAAAAGTGCAATGTTTCAAAGTTTTAAAAATTTATAGGGCACAAAGAAAGTACTGTAAATCTTTAACTGAATATTGTAAATTGTTTGTCAACAGTATTTTGTATCAATGTTTGGTACTTCAAATATCGTAGTTGATTTGTAATAGTTCACTGAGAGTTATTGACGTTAATTGTATGTCAAAATTCTAGAAGAGTGAATGTGTAAACAGCATTCGCAGCTACGTTCTGCTGTGTGTGATACTGTCAGGTGATATAATTGCCTTACTTTACCAACTGTTTGGTAACAGCAACAATAGGAAATACGGGAGTGATGTTCTTGTCTTCAGCAACATGTAAAAGGATGTCATAAACAAATTTAATACTACGCTTTTCAGATTATTGGCTAAATATTTGTAACTTAGAAAAATCTTCGTGAACAACAAGCAGAATGCAAAGATGTCTATTTTTCCTGTATTATGGTTATTGCTGTAGGCTGTTCACAGTAAAGTGAATACCTGAAGTAATCCTTTCAAAAATATAACTGCTTGTTGCTGCATAGACAAGTAACAAAAACGTGTAACATAAAAAGTGATATTTAAATGCTATGAAAATATTATTGGAATCCCATTAAGGTAATATGGGTTCTGTTCGTCGTGCATTGTAAACAAACTTTGTTTCTGTGGTTGTGGTGACTTTTACATGTTTGGTTTGGCAACACTGGAATTGATGTTGCAAAACCAAAAAAAAGCAGTTATACTATCATGGCCGGGTGTAATGGTTTGTAATATTACGTGCTCGACAGGTTCTATTCCTGGTTGGTCATGCTCTGGATTTTGCATGTGCGAGTCGTGCCGCGACGCGCCGCAAATCAGTGGATTTTCTCGTGGATTTAGCTTCGCCTTACCACTTCATTATTGGCCTCATCGTCTCTCCCTTGCCCCTCTCCCTGCACTGCTCACACGTAGTTATAATGTGTATGTTTGGCCGAATAATGTCATCATCGAAACCTCCCCCCCTTTTTTTAAATTTATTTACTGCAGTTGGTGCCTGCAAGTTAAATTATTTGTTGTAAGTAACATTTACTTATCTTACACATTTTCTGCTGTTTCCCTGTGTTATCCTACATGGTACAGAAGCAATAAATATGAAAATACAGCGAAGACAAAAATAACCACGTTTCTGTCGTTTATGTAGTCATGCTTGGGAAACAACCAAAGTGTAGCGGGAATATACAACAAGTTACCAGCATAACTAATGAGCCTCCTTTGCTCAGCATGGGTGCAATTAAACCCTAAAAGTTAACATCTGTCATGTGCATTTAGAAATATTGAATAATAATATATTAATTTATCTTCATGCTATCTTCAAATATAGTGGATCTACAACAATAAAGACAGATAAAGTTAGATAGTTAAGAGGACGTGGTATATAATACAAAGCTTAAAGCATTAATCTACAACGTTAGGTTTCTTGAAGCCGATTTGTGAAAATTAAACAATAGCAATCCTAGACAACAGTTTTAGCCAACGTTTCAAACAAAATTGTTTCCTATGTTATGAACTTCTGAGGCACAACCCCTGACACCGGAACCTCGTGCATTTAACTGCGGCGCAAGAGATCACGTGTAACGAATTAGTAATTCTGGATAAATATTTACTCATAAAGTTGGCAGATACCATTATCTAGGATTGTCATTGAGTATTTTATCCATATTGGCTTTGAAAAAAGCATATAAATATTATATTTGCCTTCAGTCAGTCCTGTAGTTCTCGACATACTGTACATGTATAAAAAATATGCAGAATTCTTTGGAATTAATTAAAAGTATGCATTACCAAACATAATAAGAACCAACAACTTAAAAAAAATTGTATACGATAAGAACAAAACACATAAAACTGAAGTCGCTGCATTAGGTACTTCCTACGTATGATAGAAGAAATTCTGATTAATGGTGTCTACAGAAACCTTAAATGATGAACAAACAAATTAAAAATTTTGCCACTGTGTAACTTTTAACACAATATAAACAAAATGTGTACATATAAGCCATGTAATTTTACATGTGTACCGAGTTTTATTAAATTTAGAATAATGGTTCAGTTATATTGTGCGCTCAGAAAATGTTTGAATTGTCACGGTTTCAATAATATGAACAGAGCATAAGCTATATTCATAAACATCAAGTTAACTTACTAGTATATGAATGCTGAACTTGGATTTCTGAAAAATGGATCCTTAGATATCTTGTGTGATCATAATATGTTTAAATGCCCAACATCAATAATTTTGTAGGACCAAACAAGTAATCTGACACATGTAATAGTTACAGATAAATATGTGTTGTATTTATGAAACTTTATTTATGAGCGCTCGAGAATTGTGCTGTGCGTACTCGAGTTGTTCGAATTTTGTTTGTTGCTGATTATTATACGTTTTTTTTATCTATTTTCTTTAAACTACATCAGTTTACTTAGAGTTACGTATAACATAAATATTATTGTAATAGTTACAGTAACAAATATAACTTTTTTAAAATGAGTTTTCTGCGACTAACATGCACTAACAATGGTGAATACGTCCATATAAATACTTCCATTCATGATCATCTCACAGTTGACCAATGTAGGCTCTTGTATTTTCAGCATGCTATTTCTTACTAATTGAAGGATATTTTCTTCTGGTTTCCAAGCAAGGAAAACACATTTATATATAAAAATATGAAATTATAACTGTTTCACTTTAATTGCTGACAATATAAAAAAATTTTGGTTAAAAACATTGTGTGAAATCACTTAAAAATGCTAAAGAAAGTTAACTTTTTTTAAACTTGTAAATTTGTGAAAGCAGAAATTTACCTCAAATATTGACCCCTCCCCCTAACAACTCGTGACAAGTAATTTGTGTAAACATAATATTAATTGATGTGGAATTTTGCATACCTCAAAATAAACTATAGATATTTTATGACACAAAACAATTAAAGTTATGACTACAGCAGTTATTTAGAGTCCAAAAAATGTGAATTATTAGAACTTTACCAACATAGAATATTCACAGAAATGTTTAAACTGATTCACCTTTAACAATGAAAAACTTTTTATACTTCAGTTAAAAAAATTCAGTAGTTGTCTTACCATTTTATTTAATTAATATGTTTTACAATATAACAAAATAAGCTACGTTAATCAACACAAACAAACAAGAAGAAGATATGCTTATGTTTGGCCAGTGGGCTTCATACCCGGTGAATAATTGTTAAGTTATGGAATTACTACAACCAACCACAAAATTTCATTGAACTGTGTTATATTGCTTATCTTAATGTGTCTGAAACATCAATTTGGCTATAAATCCTTTTGCAATTCATTGTTGAATAATTGGAAATTCAACAGCTGTCCTATGTGCATTTGAGCTGGTTTAGTAACTTCCTTCACTGCATTATAACTTTTAAATTTAACTTAATTCTTAACAGTCTGTCTCGGAAAACACCCTTCCTCGTTGTGTAGTTTAGTCTAATGTTGCACTGACTTATTTGCAATGCGCAGTAACACTGAAAGTGAATCGTGAAAAAACAGTTTCGTGTTCCAGAAGTTCAACCGAGGATTAAATTCTAGTAACTGCTGTCAACTGAAACACTTTAGAAACGCAGTGAGCTGTGCGATCATAACATACGCTGACTGTTGTGTGTCGTGAATGAAGCACTTATACTAGTCATTATTAGAGACACTGAAATTTCGCGAATTCATTTGAGAAGACATTAGATTTCACATTCCTGTACAAATTAATAGCTTTCGAGACTGGGTCACCATTAATAAAACTCTTCTTCTTCGAGGACTATGAACCAATAGGAGATCTGCAGGAAAACACCCACTGACACCTGCGCTATCTGGTCAAATGTGCTGCTGGCCGCTCACTGGAGCACCAGCCAACTAGTAGCTGAGGACAGAGTGTATACAGTACTGTACATCCATCCGGCAGGCTGTTGAAGCTGCGAAATGTTTGGGTGTCTAGTCGTTATGATTAAATTAATGGTAATATTGGTGCTCTGTAGAAGCACAAATAAAGGCCTAAATATGTGAACATACATTAAAAATTATTCTGTTCTATTTAATGATGTACTTACAATTGTACAAAACTTTATTTGGGAAAAGCAACATAACGATGAGAACAAATACATTCCAAATCTTACAGATGATGCAGTTTAGTAATAATGTTAGTGATTGTTGAGGTGCACTGAATAGCTGATACCTTCAGAGCTAATAAAGGTAAAGGGAGGTGAAATGAAGCAATGGTGCCACGCAAGAACAAGTAATGTCAAAGTTCTCTGAGAATCTGCCAGACACCCGCAACGTTTGGCAATTCAGATATGTAGTAAGCATGGATTGTTACTCAGTTCTGATGATTTTGCTGATTGTACAACTTTTGGGGCCTTGCTACACAAGAAGTTACTAATTTTTTGTCTGGCATTATACATTCCTGTTTTTTCATTATTTTTTAACATTACTTCTGACTCACACATTATGCTGTATTTATACTGTAACCATTCAATCATACATGTGTATAAAATAGGTTAAAACATATAATTTTGTGTCTTTTGCTAAGGCAAGTCGGCTTTACGTATCGTTGACTGCAAGATCTTACAAGACAGTGACACAGTTTGTCACAATGGCAGGAACTGGAAGAGGGAGTATTCATGGTCTTTTTAAAGAACAGCCTCATATTCACCTGGTGCGATTTTGGGTAACCATGGAGAACTAAAATCAGGATGGCTGGAGCTGGGATTGAACTTGAATCCTCCAGAATGCTAGTTCAATGAGGAAAATTTCTTAGTTGAACTTCTACATTATTTTTGTTGAAAATGTTTTTAAACGAATAACAATTTGCAATAACAACTTAGTTACGCATTATGTGTAACTTATCAGTTATAGTTGTTGTCATTTGAAATTCAGGAATTGTATTTTAGTAGCCAATGTAAATCTTTCCTTTATAACATCTTAATTAATTTCAGGACGAATTAAGCAGTTCGTTCGAAATAAAACTCAGTAAATCAAAGAAAAGTGCAGACCATTTAAAGTACAGCAATAGTGTTTCCTCACTTGACCAGTAAGGTCAAAATAGATCACATGCAGTGGGAATAAGCTGTTTCTGCACAAACAATTGCGCTGCCATAAAGTTCAATATGTTGATTCATTAATTTTAATGGTATGGCAAGGCAAACTATAGTACTTTCAAAATCGGCCAAAATTCCGTATGTCCAGTGGTTTACAAACGAAAATTATGGGCTAGAGAGAGTCAGTCACTTAAAATTAATGCCCACTGTTTCGTAATACTATGTCTCTTCATACAGGCCTAGTAATTAGAAGAAGTGTGCGCTGTTTTTGTTAGTTGTTTTTATTTTAAAACAATGTGTTTCTCAACCTAACTGCTACTTCGAGGTAGTTGATTTTTAACAGGAGCATGAACAGGCCTACGGCATGAAAGTTATCACCTTTATGACATCAACAGGTACGAGGAATTTGAAAAAAAAATTGTGGTCTCGTTTATGACTTGCATCATAGTCGTGGTGTTATAACATAATTATATATTGAGACAATTCAGTGTGTGTCTTTCATTATCACTACATGTCCATACAATATAGATCACTGCTACGAGTCTTGCCTAATGGTTTTACAAATTCTCAATACATAACAAATAACACCCCACTACATTTAAAGAGTAACAATGTTTGGGTATACTTGAGGATACTATAGTGTTCTCGTGATGAGTTTACAATTCAGTCGCTTAAATTACTATGTGACAAAGTTGTTTTACCCGTAGCATGCAATAATAACCAAGGCTGTTTAGCAAAAACTAATTTATAAAACTGAAATTATACGTTTATCTTCATGATATTAGCTATGGGTGGTGAAATATTAGCTTAGTGTTCGTATGCTGATAGAATTACATTCGAGTGTGTGCACTTATTTCTATTTGTAATAGCGCAAGTGCTCCTCATCAAATTGTATATTGCAGGCCATGAACATGGCTTTCTGGATGGCAAATAGGAGAATTAATTGCTCTTGTTATGCTAAAATAGTACAGTATGTTGTTAGTTTTAAAATGTGCTCAAATATACTATTTCTTAAATTAAACTCCGATATGTATGACTACCATAGCAATGTTACAACTAATGAGGACATTATTTTTATGTTCCTTAATTATTTTTACTTGGCTTATTTAGAGTCAGCAGAGCAGAAAATCTTTGTAAAGATTTTATGTACGTCAGTGTTTGAATGTGTTTGAATTTGCTATTATGCTACTTAATAATTATGTTGGCTAGTAGATGTCTACAAAGCGTACCTTGTTTCTTTAATGTAAAATGAGCAGTCTTTTTCAAAATGGTAGTTTCGCTGGGACTATTGTTCAGATGATGTGTTTAAAAATAAATATAAAGGCAACTTTTTTTTGTTATTTTTTTTTATTTATTTATTTTTTTACTTGGTGTCATTACTACCATGATTTTCTGATACGTAATTAGTTGCAGTCCGTCCTGTTTTTATGGAATGTGTCTAAATGCTTATTGCTCAATGTAAGGGGTTGTAGTTTGGTGATAAGTTACTGTGTAGAATGTAACCACTTTAGTCTTCACTACAAACCCTTACATTGTGTTAACAGATATTCAGACACATTTCTTTATACAAGCAGCATCGTGTTAGAAAAGTACATGATCATGTATACAATTGTATGCACGGGAAGTATACAAACTGACACAGACGGATGCAAGAGTGCCTACTTTGTATTGAAAGGCATGTAAATGGAAAGTAGTCCTTCGCACACTTTAACATCCACAGCGAGTGAAGTATCACTAGGCGTACAAATTTTTTACCACTCCCTTTATTAGGTGTTTCCTTGAGGAATTGGAACTGTCCCAAAAGCACAAGATAGTGTTGATGTAGAAAGGTGTGTCGTTGTTGTTGCTGTCTCTCGTAGAAATAGCTCAAGTGTTTCTCAGCTACATGTCAACAGAAGTGCTAGCAGTTTCAATCAACCCACTGCCTTCTATGGAAATGTCTGCCTCAACAACATGCTCTCTTGTTTCTACAGTTCTCACAATCATTATTTCTTAATCCTTAATGAGAGCAGCTCTGTCTGGCAGTTTGTTTTAAATGTTTTTTTTGCTGTAGCAGCTAATTTATTCAAAACAAGAAATAACATGGTTTTGACTAAAAAGTAAATTAACCTGAATTTAGTTAATTACTTACCGTATTTACCTGAATGTAAGACTACGTTTTATTCCAAATTTTACTTCCCTAAAAAAGTGGGTGTCGTCTAATTTTTGAGTCCTAATAAATGGCCGCACATGA
This sequence comes from Medauroidea extradentata, assembly GCA_003012365.1. Classification (NCBI taxonomy): domain Eukaryota; kingdom Metazoa; phylum Arthropoda; class Insecta; order Phasmatodea; family Phasmatidae; genus Medauroidea; species Medauroidea extradentata. The sequence continues at coordinate 23,599 of PNEQ01033929.1, read as the reverse complement.
ATCGATTAACGAGACATATATTATATTTATACATATACTGCACAGCCTTAAAAATGTGGTCAATAAAATGCAGCGATTATGCACGTAAATATAAGTTGCTTATTGTTCAGCAATTAATTTTAATAAAAAACATTTCCACATTCCAATTTGCATTTCTTAAATGTGGAAAATTACGGCTTTTATCATAACCATTGCCAGTGTGATTGAAAGTTCATTCAAGTGCTTTATGTGTGTGTGTTCAAGATTATTTAACTAGAGAAGTATCTAAAATATAACATGTTTTATCTAATTAATCAACAAAATCCATGCCTTTCTATTTTATAGGAAATATTTTTTCTTGTAAACCAAACTCAAATTGTAAAGGTCATCTTAAATTCAGAAATATCTTACATTCTGGTAAATATGGTCTTTCCTAGTTGATTTTGAATTTTATTGTGTTGTAAATAAATCAGGCTCATTGATTTTTACTGATAGTGTGTTGTGAATAAATCTGACCATTCTCATATATTCACTTCACCAAGAGAGTTCCATCCATGTCACATTTAATACCTGTAAGTACCTAACTATTTTTTCTCCAGAGGGGTAGTCTTAAATTCAGGTCAGAAATGTTTTTCCCATTTAAAGAAAAGTTTTGTAGGGGTGGTCGTAAATTCAGGGTCATCTTACATTAGGGTAAATTCGGTAATTATGTAGCTAAAACCTTACTGCCTTGAAAAAATAGGCCAACGTGAAGATGATTGTAAATAAAACTGTTAGACAGATTTTTGATATTTGCTCTACCATAAGATGGGGTGACATTGGCCCAGATATTGAAAACTTCAAAGTGTTATGTGGAAAATTTTAATTTTGATGTGCAGTTTTTTTACATGTCTTATTACATAGGTCAAATAACATTATTGTAACACACAGAAAAAGTAATTTGAGCTAATTTTTAAATTCTAAAAAAATATTGTGAATTCAAAGTATGGGCCATTTTCACCCCAAGTTTGGGGTGACTTTGGCCCATTGCATAATTTTCCTTAAAAATTCAAGTAAATCGTCATCTGGGTCAATGTCGTCCTATATATTATGAACAGAAAAGGCCTCAACACAAAAGTTTGTATAAATCGTTGTAATACTGCAATATTTTAGCTATTAATAGCAATATTTTACAAATAAATTGTGAAGGTAATATTTTTAAATTAGGGCACAAATTTAAAATAAGAATTATGGTTTAAAAACTCCTCATGGTCAACACAGTGTTTGTACAACCTTATTCCATTACAAAATTTTCGAGTTCTGGGACTCTGAAATACCCTCGTTTGTTTATCTTAATTGAAGGTTCAATTTTCATCTTAACATTGCTCCACTCATATTTGCATTTGTCTGGTCTTTCAGGCCATTTCCAGGCCTTGCTACTCCTAACCATACAATTTACTTCTACTTCCTCAAATGTTTTGTTGATGACTTCACCTGGATACTCTACGCCATTGTACACTACAGCAACAAATTCACCACAGGCTACACTGTCATTATGAGGGACAAATTTTTCTGGTGCTTCTGTTCTCGACAATGATTCCTCTTCACCTGTTACTGTCAGATCACTATGCCCAGATGAAACACAGTAAAAATTGTTTTCTTTTGCAGATTCTTCATCACTGGAGCAATCACTACATAATAACTGTTTTGAGGTCTTCTTACTGGTGCAGGTCAATGGCTCAACGTTTTCTGTCCGTTTGCCAGTAGAACTTGTTCTTTTTGGAATCTTGATACACGTTGCACTTGCCTCACAATCAACAGTCATTTGCAGTAATACTTTGTCCTGGAGGGACATCCAGTTTCCTCTTACGCCCTTTGCCTTCTTTGGTTGGAATCAAGTCCTTCCTCTTTCGGGTGAGGTGTATTTTGAATGACTCGCTTATTTGGCCAACATCAGTGTGGAAATCTTGAGATGGTAAACATTTCACAATTTGGTTCTTATCAATAGGTACAATTCCACACTTTCTAAACCCTGATTTGAGATTCGATGGAGCTGTTTGGCCGAGTTCACTAACAAGTTTGCCAAGAAGAGGAGCAAAATGTTCTTTCTGCAATGTTCCTTGTCGCCTTCCTTCATCAGTCTCCTTCCAGTAACTTAGTATCTTTCTCCAAATAGATTTCATGGGCGAAAACAAAGCAACATCTAAAGGTTGTGTGATGTGGGTTGTATTTGGTGGGAGACAAACAAAACTTATGTTATTTGTTATTCTTTTCTCACAGTTTGATTACATATGGGTTTATGTGAGATAAGTTATCCCCCAGTATGACTTTCTTTCCTTCTTGTTTTTTGAGAACTGGTAAACATTGAAACTCAAACCAGTCCTGGAATGTAGCTGCATCAAACCACCCATGTCGGCAACGATTGTATCGCATTCCTTTTGGACCCCCTTCGTACCACGTGCTCCACAAATGCTCTGCCCTAAATACCACATATGGCGGCAGCAACTCACCAGCAGCATTGCCACAAAGCATTACACTTGTAGAGCTTTTGCTGAAATTAGCGATGCGCTCTGGGTATTTCGTACCTCTTCTGCAGATTATTTTCTTGTTTCCCGGATCGTCTGTGAGGTTTGTCTCATCGAAATTCCACACATTACACGGTGGTACACCTTCCACAACCTCCCGCAAGTTGTCGATAAACTTACTTAACCCTTCAACAGTAGTGGCTGCCCTCGCCCATTTTATATTTTCAGCAAATCTGGATGTCAGAATTTTGTGACGTTTAAGGAAACATTTTGCCCACTCATATCCTGGAATATTGTTCTTAAACTGGGAGACAATACGTCCTTGTTTATTTAGGTACCCAGCAACAATAAACCTAAGTTCTCGCTCATTCATCGGAAATCCATACTCCGATAGTTTCACAATGTGGGTGACAAAACTTTCTTCTTCTATCATAAAATGGCTTGCCCTCCTACACTATTACTACATGGAGACAACTCACCTTTAAGTTTATTTTTAATAGTGCTCCTCGCTATCCCAAATGTTTCACTTGCCAAACGTTGAGACATTCCACTTTTGACAGCATTTAGACATTTCACCCAAGTTTCTGATAAATAGTTGATATATGGCAGACTTCCTAGTCGCCTTTAATACTTTCTTGGCATAGCTGATGTGGTCTGTGAAATGAAAAATAATTTTTCTTAGTAAAATAATTATAAATGATTGTGTAGTAATTTATTTTTAATAATAAAGTGGTACTGGTTATTTATTTTCACTACCCAAACACATAACCTCAAAAGTTGGCATGGGCTAAAGTCACCCCAAATTAGAACAATTTTGAAAAATCTTCCAAAAACAAGCTAGAAAACAATCCTTGACTGTATTTTACATAGTTTAGTCATTATAGCTTCTTACTTCGATATAGAAGAAATAATTAAAAATCCTTACCTTGAAATTTTAACAAATCTTCTGTATTATCCACATTAAATTATCAGAGAACACCAATATTGCGCCAAAAAGCAGCTGTTACCGTATTTGCCGGCATATAAGACGACAATTTTTACATATTTTTGGCCCTCAAAAATTGCTACTCGTCTCATATGAGGGTGCAAAAATTTTTGGTAGCGAAAAATCGTTTGAAAGCTAAGCTGTAAGCTGTGGAGTTGTATGATGTTTCAAGGAATTGCGTTTTTCGTCACAAATGAAAAAGAGTGCCCCGTTTATTTTAATAAAATTTACGGCACGAAATTTTGATGAGCGTCATTCATAATAAAGGACACTTCCTCGCAGCGAAGCGGCGATTGACTCAAGCGCGTGCCGAGATTTGTCTCGCCAGTGGGCTTATTATCAAATACTTATTGTGTACCACTGAGGCAAAGTAACTAACGAAGCAATTTGCTTTCCGTTCACTTCCGAGATAGCGTTTCACTTTCCTCGAGCGATTATGTACAACAATATTTGCTTCAGACGTTATAGTTTCCTTCAGCGCAAATCTTTTCGTCAAAGGAAGTGACGTCAGAAGTTTTGCTTCGACGGTAAAGAGCAGTTGGCTATCCTGTTTTACAATAAATTTCCATTTTTGCTACGAAAACTAGAAAACTTTTACATTTTGTATGTTTGCGCCTCTGATTTTCTTCCGAATGTATATATCCAACACTGCTTATTCTTTGGTGCATATTTATTCTGTGACAGAATCAGCTGATTGTAAATGTAAACACGAGCAAAGTAGAAAAACGTATTTCCAAAATACGTATAAGTTGAATAATTCGTGTAGGCGATTAAATGCTCGTTATTATATGCCTGCATTCATTAAAGGTTTTATTATACGGAAGATGTTTTATGCATTTCATTCTGTTTGCTACGCATTAGCCATCGATGCAGCCGAATATGACTCGCAGGAGAGTTTACTTGTGTTATGTCAATTTGATAACACATAAAATTATGATAGAAATGGAATACTTTAGCATAGTTATTAAAGCTTTTTTAGTGTTGCGAACACGGCAAATCAGTGGAATTTAGTAAGAAATGAACTCGTGTTGAACATGTATTTAACAGAGGTCTACTAGTAGATTTTATTAATATTTTGTCCGTCATGCAGCTAGTTGCAGTAGTGATAGCGAAATATAAATAGCAATTAATGGTTAAATATCACGAGTAGCTACTCATCGTGTAGGGACTAAACTATTGGTTTTACAGGTAAAGTTTATTAATAGAAAATGTTTCTACAGTGAAGAAAATGAGTCGTATGTAAATAAAATTGTAGTTTACTTACTTTGAAATTTGATGTACTGGCAATTGGCCTATATCAAGTCAAACATAAAACTTAATTTCCTGCCATATACAGTAAAAGGCAGAATAAGTAAGCACAAAAGTGTTTTCAAGGTAACGTCCCTCCCCCTGTGCATAATAAACTCGCAATTAACTGGTACCCTGTGGCGAGATGCCTCTTTCCTGCCCATCTACACCAACCTGTCCTACCCTTTCTACACCTTCCAACTTCCTACACAGTCTCCAAGTGATCTTACAAAATACGGCCGACGTCACGAGCGTAGACTGTCTCCACCGCTCCGTCCTCCACTACGCCCTTTGAATCTTCTCACTGGTATTTCCTCTTCCACTATAATTTCCCTTAGCTGGCAGTGAAACTCTCCCAATCCTCACTATAGGCCTACAGTTATTACCAATGTTTTAACTCTCCCCCTGTCCTTCACTCCCATCTCATTTCCTTAAATACAGATGGCCTACCAATTAACTACCTTACTCCTTCCAACCTGCCCTTCCCTTCGCCATCTAGTGCCTACCCTTCACCCATCTCGGTGCCCTTTTTTGTACCTTCGCCAGTTCCTGCACCTCAACTGCAACGTATATGTCCCACTCTGCCGCTGCATATTCCAGCATTGAAGCCATTTTGCTGTGTTGATAGTCATTTGAAATGAAGAACATGTACTAGCTAACATGTAGATAAATATGAAACACAACTAATATATTTCACAGAATATGTTCTTGCAAACAATTTTACACGAGAGCAAATACCGTAAAATAAAAATAGCGCACATATTATAGACTGGAATATGATTTCATTGTAGGCTTGCTGTAGTTCTGTTAATATCGGTGATTACTTTCACGTAGGCTTATTACAGATACGTAACCTACAAAATACTCTTACATAGCAATCGTGGCCTTTTGAAGGGTTCAAAAGAGGTACGAAGTATCAATTCATTAAAATATGAAAAGTTGTTTCTGCCTATTACGTAACACCGACGCTTTTCTAAAGTATTCTTTTCCTTTAAAAATTTGCAGCTAACATCTAATACCGACAATTTGTGACAAAAATCATGACCCTCTGCTGATGTGAAGTAGCATTTGAAAATTGATACTGTTCATTGCAAATGGGTTGCACATGTCCAGTATTTGCTAACTTTTCACAAGTATACACTGTTTTGTTACTCTCCCTTACATAAAACACATAACCAACAAATAAATACTGCAGCTGTGCGTGGGGTTATCCATTCATTAGCCTTTGATGAAAACAAAAACTGCAGAATTAGGTTATGGTTCCGCCTCTGTCATTTCAGAATATACAAAAGCTTGTTACAGAAGTAAATTTCGACAAAGAAAGCCTATTTCAAACAGTTTTGGGTGTTGCAAAATCATTCTACGATCATGATTTTATTGAAGACATTGTTTAATTAATTATTTAGACGAGTGATGCAAAGATTTCGTTACTTTGCGCGGCCTCCCATAGCCGCGCAAATTTAAGTCAGTTTTCTTCTTTGTCTTTGCGTCCGAGCTCACGAGCGCGAACGAAACTTGGTTGTCCATAATCACTTTCGAAGCAAACTCAACATTAGCAGGGTTTGCGCACGAAGCAACTTTGCGGCGGTGGTACATAATAAGCCCGCAACCTACAACTCTCGGACGGAGAAAACGAGGATCTAGGTCCGCATGCTTTCATCCTTTGTCTTGCAAGCACAAGACTCTCGGGCGGAAAAAACGAGGATCTAGAGACTGTACCACACATTCATGTGTCTACTGTCTAGTGCTAGGCTGGCGGACAACAGCGCTCAAGCTGGGTTCACAATTAAAAACTTAAGAATTATGACGTGTAGCTAAAAGTTGACGTAAGAATAGAAAGTGTGTTTCCTAACGTACCGATTCGCAACAGAACTTAACAGGCCGTGTGAGGTCGTGTGGCGTGTGGGCCGTGACTTAAGAAGTAACAGGTATAGCGAAATTTTATATTTTTTTCGTAAGAATTAAGGGAATGAACCAATCAGAGCATTCGGGAAGTTAAATAAACATGGCTGATATTTAAATAATATACGTTAAATATGGTGTGATGCTATATATGATGGATTTGGCATATTATGATAATTTTAAGCTAAAAAATGCAGTTAAGCTTATATTTATTTTTAGTTTAACGACAGAATAGCTGTTTGAAAAGCTTTTAAAAACCCATTTGGCTGGCGAACAACTCGTAGTATAAGTTTCGTATACACTGCATATTATTATTTATAAAAATGTTAATCTGATTTAATGAAAATTCTTGCTAAAATAACAGAAATATAACATGTTTGTTACATGTGCTAGTTTAGACGCTTAAGACATTAAAATAACTTGTTTAGAAGCCTAGTCTGTGTGAAGTGTTCAGTGGCTCAGAGGTAAAGTTTTGGTTTGCTGACCCCAAGGTTGATGGTTCAAAACTCACTTGGAGTATATATTTTTAGTAATTTAAATTTGTTAATTTATATTTGCACGTTACGAATAAGTGAAATTTTCTATGGTTTATATGTGCAGCCTCAGTATAATGTGATTACCCGATTATACAAGAACTGTTATTCAAGTAATGAACATGGAGATACAATTTTTTATTTCTAACATATTTTGTACATTAGTATTTCATTTATATCATTCCTTGGCGATATTCTGGACAACTGGCGACGTGAGGAATCCACAGTAATTTCACCCATTTGAAGAAAGCAGAGTAGTCGGGTTCTTATTGGTTGGAATTAAGAATTAACACATTTATTATGAATCAGAATTACTTAAGATTTTTTCCGTGTGCATGATTGACGCTTACTGCATAATTCTTAATTCTTAAGTTTTTAATTGTGAACTAGGCTTCAGGAATGCGATGACCTTGCAAGCAGCTGTTATTGCCCAGCGTTGCCATGTAGTGCGCGGCATGTATCTGTCCGGCGTTGCCAAGTCGCGCACACCTGCCGGCAAATGGAGATAATCACCGGCCGCCGCCGTGCATTTTCTTGACTCTTGGGTGCCCGGAGGGCAGAAGTAGCCAATGTTATTTGTTTATGTGTCTATTATGATGTTTAAATGCCGGTAATAAATGCATTGAAAATATATAAACTAAGTTTTTAATGTTTCAGGCAAAGGAAAAAAATATTTTTCTGTCCGGAATTTAAAAATTAGTAATTTACTTTTTTTCAAGATTTTGTACCTTCAAAACCATGACTCGTCTTATATGCGGGGTCGTCCTATATGCCGACAAATACGGTAATATAAACAATGACTACCAACATGTATACATTAAAATATTAAAAATGGTGATGGGAAATTTTAGCAAAAATGTTCCTGCATACTGTCACATAGCTACATTGTGGATCAATCATAATTTTCATTTTGCAAAAATATTTTTTATCTTTTTAGTAGTAATGGCTCAAAGTCACCCCAATGGGCCAATGTCACCCCATTTTACGGTATATTAGGTGAAAAAAGTTCATATCGCCATCTGTCTTGAAGTATAGTTGAGCTCTTCTTATCAAGTATGCAACAGTCTATATTGTCTTCATTTGTAATATGTCCCGTATCTTAAGTACATATGTACATAATATGGCTGGGTGCCTCACTGTGGTTCCACACATTTTTAAACTCATTAGTTTCAATAGTCTACTGTAGTACCTCGTCTGTATGTCTCAACAGTCTTATAGCTTTGATATAAAAATAACTCTGAAATATCTTATGTCATTTTTCTGGTAAATAAAACAGGCAAAAAAAATATGAAAATTGTTTGTTCACTGAGTGTATTTTAATATTGGTGTTGTCGCCAGTGTGCACATCTATGACAGGGAAACAGTTTGGGAACATAGTCGAAGGAACACACTACTGCCTCTTCTGTGTAAAGGAAGGATAGAGGGAATGTTCATTACACAGCTTCACACTAAACTAGTGTGTTAAACAGCAAACAAACATGTTGCATGTTAATTATGGGAAATATGAACTGGAGATAGGAAATTATAATTAAAACCAAGATTACATTTGTTAGTACTGTATTTAAAATGTACTGTATGTTGACTGTCATCATGTTCCCTCTAGTCTATATTGACTCTTTAGTTTCTTCCTTCTCATTCTAAGTTTGGCAGACGTTGTGAACATTTGTGTTGGTTTTACTAATAAACATTAAAGAATATACTAGTACTGTTCCAGTAGTTTCAACTTCTGTTCATAACTTTTTTTTATCTATACGTATTTGCAACATGATTTCTTTGTGTGCAGTGTCATAATGTTCTATATAATATTACACCTATTTAACGTATTGCACAGAATTACAAAAGGACCAAGTCCCTTGTGTGGAAGTCATCCGCACACTGTTATCTGCCATAGATGTGTTCACCTTTCAACTTTCCTATAGTATATTATACCATCAAGTTAGCTCTGACGGTACACAGCATGTAAGTCAGCTTCGTGGCCAGTAATATTCCTCTGCCTGCACATTTCCCCAACCTGTTCAAAATTATAGTGCTCGAGCTAAGTGGGAGAGTTGTGGCCACCTCTTGATTGTTGTTTTCTCATTTATGAAAGCATGTTTATGTCATTTATGAGCTACTGTTTAAAACCAACACAAACTTCTGCAAGAACAGCATCTCTGTGGTAATTGCACAGTTTTTTCCCGTTTCTAAACTACTGTTTCCATCTTTCAGTAGAGCTGTATTTTAAATAAGGGATCCTTCGGGCAGTCTCTGGTTTCTCTCCCTCACCACCCATCATTGCCCTTTTCCTCCTGCTGGTCAGTTTCTTACAAGCCAGTTCTAAACTTTCTAATACTATTACAATTAACTAAAGTCCCTTCAATGCTGCCACATGACCTGCATCTTCCTTTGTCCCTCCTCCAAATCTGTCCAATCATAGAAGTAATGAGGCACGTGCACCTTTGACCTGCACCATCCAAGCTTTCTGCACACCACACCAAGATTTTATTGCATGAGCATATAGCTTCGTTCAGTTCCTAAAAGCCATTTCTGAGACACTTAAATATATGCTTGTAATTTTCTAGCTTAAATGTGGTGTACAGTTGTTGCCATAGTGGGGTAATAGGGTCCTGCAGAGAGTCTAGGGAACTGTCCGTGACTAGGTTGGCATGTGGCTATCTCTCTGGTAGAAGCCAGTAATGTTATGTGTCCAGGGAAGTGGAGTCTCGGGGTGAACAATGAACTAGAAGTAAAGGTTATGAGGTGCAATTACTCACTTAGTGCTCTGTAGTTGAAAGGGAGAGGCCACTAGGCTATCAGTATATACAACAGACAGAAGCACAAGTATGTACTTACGTTTTGGTACTTGATACATACATACAAAAATATAGGATGACACATAATCGCAGAAGTGCGTATCACGACACTTCACTGCTTAGAACAGCTTCCTCAGGCGAAGAGACATGCCTCGGGTAGGTTGTGTGTCTGCTTACCTAAAATAATTGCTTTAAAAGGCATAGTTTCTTTTGGACGGGGGCTTGCGTTTCAGTTCCTGCTGAACCTAGTGTTTGAGTTGCTGTACTCGTGGGTCATGGGTAAGGTGCTGGCTCGGGTTTGGATGGCATCTTCAGCAGACTTATGATAGGCCTAGTTGGGTGCTGGGTTTCTTACATTGTCTGGCCTATGCCACTGAGTTTTAGGGCCCCTCACCCTATACTTCCCACTCAAAGTGGGGAGAGAAAGAGGGCTGAGGTGCAGGAAATATGCCCATTGGTAACTGTCCAGGGGGCAGGGAAGAGTTACAACGCTCTAAGGCTGCCTGTAACTTTCATTCTAACAAGAGGACTTCTTCAAGCTCAATGTGGATGATGAACACTTGTTCCTCAGACCTCAGGTTTTGGGTATCAACACTGGCTTTCGTAACTACGTAAATTATCACACAAATTCTTGGTATATGACAGTGTTGTATTCATTTGAATTAGGGACCCTGGTTTTTCGTGAAAAGAATTTTGCCCCACTTTGTTTCAGTACTTTTCATGCACATCTGCAATTCTGCTGTTGATTATTGGCAGCGTGTCTATATGAAGAGCAGTATATCATTTGTCAGAGCCAATTACAATAAAGTCTCTGCAACCCCTTACGGCTGTAATTTGCCGGTAGAATCCCAGGGCTCGAGAGAGTTAAAATATCCAATCACTGACCACAAAGCAGAACTGCAGATATGCACGTAAGGCACTGAAACAAAGTGGGGCAAAATACTTTTTACAAAAAACCAGGGTCCCTACTGATTTCATATACAAGGTTCACTGTTCACACATTTTACTGACGGATTACTGAAACATGTAGATAGAGATTCACAAGTACTTACAGAATTGTACTTGCAGGTAGAAGAACTTAAAACAGATGGACAACACATTTTTTGCATTGTTGGGTAGTCGGGACGTTTCGTTGGCCTAGCCAGCTTCCTCGGGCAGCGAATTATATTTACGCACATACACTATTCTTCACTAATGTTAATCACAGTCTGGACCACATGGTTGATGGTTGTCTACTTTGCAATGTGGAGCCTCAGGCACTGTAACTTCAGTGGGATTTTCTTCTAGTTTCTCACTTCTGGACGTACTCACAGTGGCAGAGAGCAACTGATAGGTATGTTCCCTTGTAACTAGTGCACGGCTCTATGGGATGTCTCATATTCCCTGAGATAACTAGGCACTTGAGTTGGGTGAGGGAGAGTTGTATTCTATGGCTCCCTTACCAGGTAGCAGCCCATCTGGTTCTGCAGGGGAGGAGGAGGCTGAGTGACTAGGATCGCTTGGTGGGAATCCAAGCAGTTAACTACAGAGTTATATGGTGATAAGCTCGTCGGATATGCTCCAGAAGGGGTTGAAAGTAACATTAGGGGGTGGAGCTGCGGTCATCTGCTACTGCAGGCGTACTACATCAACACTAGTTTACGCAAAACCCAACTACTCCTAGTGCACAATAAAAATCTTCAGTGGGTAATGAAATATTCCTGTGTTGCCTTAACTAAACATAAATCACAAAAATACACTTAACATATTATTTACACAATTGTATTAGTGCTTGTTGAACAAATGAATATGTTTACTTCCTTATTCAGGTCTTTATATTTATGTTCACTTTGGGTTTTTCATGTTCAGGAGAGTCTCTTCACTGCAATATTTGTTGTTATTCTCAGGATTACAAAGTACAAACATCTCATGACTGTAAATATATTAACATTACTATATACAGTACTAATTCATGGAAAATAGCAGTAACATGTGCATTATATTATTCAAGCATGTTCCTTAGTGCTGTAGGCCAATATACCTAACCTTAAACGTACAAAAGTGCGGGACTAGCGTGATATATACGTCAATAGCATGTACGGGAGTGTGTCACAGAGATACACTTTACTGTATAAAGAAACAGTGAATACCATGTTTTTCATTTTATGTTTCAGCATTATGTAGATCCAGAACAAGTGATCCTCAGATTGGCTGGTGAAAGGGATCAGGACGACAACTCTCACTCCATATTCCCCTCGTCTCTCATCAGTAAATGACATAGCCACATGAAGATACGTACTTTGGAGTACATCTGTTTAGACACTAGATTCTGTTCTAGAAATCTTTGTCTGTTGAGTGATCAATACTGATGTTTGTAATTTTTGTACAGTTTCTGTGAAATTTCTGTGAAATATTCTATGGAGTTAATTAAAATGGTTTTCTTAATAATGTATGGTTTAAGTTTTAAAGAAAATTAATTATTGTCACGTAAAATTTTTTAAACTGCTACAGGAAGAAAAAAAATACCTAAAGCAAGTTAAATTATATGTATTAGTAGGGAATCTTTCCACAACTGAATTAAAAATGTAGTCATGTGGCACGGCAAGGCTGGGAATACAGATGGTGATGGTTGAATATAAACTATTCCTGTTTGGGCGGTCACTTATGCAGGGCAGTGACTGCTGCTACTGCATTACCAGTTGTTGAAGTTAAGTGGTAGACTCTGTCTTAGTTGTAATAGCTGGATTGCCTCAGTGGGAGCATGTGGGGGAAGGTTAACCTTTGTCTTAGCTAACTGTCCAGGTATCATCAAAGAGGGCATTTATAGTCTACTTTTATTCTCATTATAATAAGCTTATCAACCCTTTTGTGATCAGGCCCTTTTGTAATTAAAATATAAATGTAAGCATAGGTTCAATTAATTTTGGTCCAAACTGCACAGCAATTTACAAAATGAAGGTAATACACTAAATAAAATAATGTTCTTGATAGAAGTTCTCTACATTTAACTAGCATGTTCGCCGTAAGTTATACATGTTCCACTTAAACTGAGACAAAACAAGATGAATATTGAACCAAGTGAGTATATCGATGGCTGTATGCCTTTTGAATTTCCTTAGATTCATACCAACTATGGTTGAAAACAAATTAATTACTAAGGGCCGGTCTTACCACCTCTGGGTAACATCTGGGTAAATTTTTTTTTATCTCCTAGGTAGACGTCAAATAGTGTCTTACGGACTCTTAGATAGGTCTAACTAGAGGATAAATTTCTGGATATTTTATCGGGAGGTTGAAGTTCTGGATAAGGCGTACACTGCAGTTAAACATGGCGATGGAAATATCAGATGTTTAATTTTTAACCTTGTGTTTGTGCTGTTTTGAAGTTAACTTCTTGCGCCAAAAGAATGTTTTAGTTATAATTCTCGTAATTTCAAATTGTGTAGCCTTGTCGTAAATGTAAAATGATGTAGGAAGTGTATGATCATATTTGTGAGAAGGAAAATTGCCACAAAGTAATCGTTACAAACACATGCAGAAGTTGTGTTTCAAAGTGTGGTGAAAATAAAAAATGTTTGTTAATGTCTAGGTTTCATACAACAGTATGGTGAAATAACATAATTCAGTGCGTTCTTTATGAAAATCGGCATTTATATAATGCAAGTGAAATACGTCAATGTGGTGTTTGCCAATTGTCTGTAGACCTACACAATTCTTGTTGCAACCACGGCTTTACTGGGTGTAATTTATGTAATTGCTTCCTGAATTTCACATAAGTTTTGTAACTTTTGTAATAAGGTACATATGAGTACTTTAGTCTAATATACAAGTGGCTTTCGTTTAGTGATTTATAATGACATTGTTATATATAATTTATTAATAATTCAGTAGGCTTACTTATGTTGTTGGCTCCAGATCAGACTCTAAAGCTGAAATCACACGACGCAATAAACACGCAATTTCATTGCAATCTGCTAAAATTGCATTGCATGTCGGAAACAAAATTCTCGGAATATCACATGCAATGCGAGCGACGACGCAATTTGTGAGCATAGAACAAGCTCTATATTTCTGTGCAATGCCTTGCAATTTGCGTGCAACAAGAAATGTGATTGGCCATATCAAGTACAGTTTTCGCGGGCTTTACTGTACATGTAAACAAAAATATTGGAGTGAACATGTGAGAGTGTGTTTTGGTTATTGGCGGAATATACTCACTGATACGTTTTTAAAATAATTCCAATTTAATACGGTAAGCCTAGCAACAACTTATAGTTTGGTGGGAAAGGAAAAAATTGTGTGTATATTGCATTGTGAATTGCGCCATGTAGAAGGTGGACATGGAGCGAATGAGAGAGATTCCATTGCAATTATTGCGCAGCTGATAGCATACAATGAGCTGCGCAATCTGTAAATTACGTCGTGTGATTCCAGCTTAACTGAGTTCTGTCTCCTGCCGAATATATTAGTCACGAAATTGAATTGCTTTTATAAAAAGGAAGAATGTTTTGTACTCACCTACTATTTATTTCTTACTTTCATCTACATTTCCAGTTTGTTTTCTACAAGTTAAAATAATCTTTCTTTTCTTTCAAAAATACATTTTTTTTGTTGTTGATCCATAGATAGTTTATTTAAACACATAAACAAAATGTAGCTACCCATAGAACATTAAAACAGTTGCATCACCAACGGAGAGCTAGCTACAACTACTCACCGTCGGAATGAACACGCTAAATTACGTACTAGCTTCACAGATTGATACAACAGAATCAACATTATTTTTAAAAATTGCACAAACAGAGTCTAAAGCATTAAATTTTACCTCACAAAGCACATTTTACCACTGAAAGAACAGACAAATCACATTACTATTTTAATTGGGGACACATTTTGCATCCAAATGGCCAAATAGGTCCGCTGAGCATACCTACACATACAAGTGAAGTGGGCAGTTGCACATGGCCCTACCATCCATGTGTGTTACAGTTTGAAGACCACAGACCAAGCTGCATGCCTGCACTTGCCTTGAACATGCCTTCTAGATCCTGGACTCTGACCTGCCAGCGATTCACAACCAAGTGGAAAACTTATTTATAGATAAGATTGTTTCAGAACTCAACAACAAGGCAAATTACAGAAAAAAAATTATTTCAATATCTTTCTTATAATTAAAGAATGTTCCAGGACTCGAGAAGGCAAATTACATTAAAAATAATATTTCAATAACTTACTTACAACGTAGTTAAGTAATGTTTCAAAACTCAACTAAAAGGCAAATTACAGGAAAAAAATTATTTCAGTAAAATGCATAAAAATGTACTTCTGTTTAAAACTTGAAACCAAACATAATAGGAAGCAAATAAAAGCAATAATTACTTTAAAACTCTCATAAGTACATTTTTAAAAAATAAATAATTAAATAAATGTTGTACCAATATTTAGTTATAAGTATTTAATCTACCCCTACTAAACAAATTACACTGCAGAGATTGATTGCAGATAATCAAGTAATTTAGAACGTTATTCAAAGAAATGTAATTTTAAAGTAAGTAAATTATCTTAACGTCATTATTCCCACTATATTCAATGTATGGACAAATTAAAAACACATTTTTGGCTGTTTTTTAAGCTATCACCACACACAGTTGAAACAATTAGTCATGATTAGTCCTGTTTATTCTATTGGTGGCCGGTGGAAATAATATGAAATATTAGTGGACTTGACCCCTAGGCCAGCTAAACCTTTTTCACAAAGGTCCTATCACCTTTCCCCTACAACCTCCATGTGTGTTTATAACAAGCACTTCATAATCACCTTTGCACCGACATAGAAGAGTCAGTAGGCTTGTTGGACATAAAGTATTGTTTGTGGTCATCGTTCATGCATATCAACATAACTTACATGGTGAAGTATTTTTCCATGAATATGGAAGAAAAAATGTGGTCCAGAAGATACACTGTGATGTAAGATTTTATTATTTATTTACCTAATATTGAAGGGAGAAAGTAATTTTTTTCAATTTTGATTACAGTTTTTAAGGAAAATAATATACCAGTTTATATGTGGATAAAAAATTTATTGTTCATTTATTTAATATTCTAAACACTAACAATGTAATCAGTACAAACTATAACTTAAAATAAAAATGGCAGTGTGGATAATTTTACAAAAACAGTTTATGAACATGGTCAGCATATCACAATTTACTCAAAAGTGGCATACAGTATATTGTATTGTAAATAAATTTCTATCTTACAGATAATGGACTTCATGAGTAAACATTTTAAATAACGGTATTAACATTATTATTTATACTGTAGGTAAAGACGGTAAAGTCTCTGGTTCCTGAGAAGTCTGTCGTAGTTGCGTTGTCTTGGTTGCTGAAATACGCTATTTGGACCCACCTAAAAATGAAAATAGAATAATTAGGTGCATTTTGGCTCTCAGTTCATGTTTAACTGTCATTGTCATGAAACAGATGTTCATTTTAAATTAAATAATAATGTCATTGGCTGATTATTCTGAAGAAGCTGATACCCCACAAGCCTGTAATAACCTCTCCTCATTTCAAAAAATGTTGAAAACATTGAGCAACCACGTAGTATCATATTTTGGCATGTATAGGCAGCACCAAAGTTTTTGTGAAGATTTCAAGAAAATTGATTAGTGATTGGATTCACATAATTATTAGCCGGCCTCATAGTGATAGCCACGAAGGCTGGCTAGGATTATTGCTATCTATTAGTCTGCAGAGTCAAGCTAGGGGAAGCTCTTTGGTCGGCGTGCTGCTGATAGTGGCAACATTGGCAACTGTGCAGACGGGGAGAGAGTGTGACCTTGCTGCAACTACTATCCCTGTGCCTTCTACCCTTGTCTAGTTGCTTCCACTTATCAGTGTCCCCTGATGTCCGCACGTTATTGGTTTCCATCCCTTAACATGATGCACTACTCACGTAAGTTTCTCTGTGCCATTTTTTAATCAGATGTTGAGTGCTGTTATACACTAATGTACTTGTAGTATGTACTAACATGTGTGTTTAAATGCCACAAATTAAATGGTAGTTAATTTATTTTGCACTAGAATATACAAGTTACTAGACTTATCTCAAGAAAATATCTTGCGTCTGACAGTGTCACACGTGTTAACTAAACAATGGTTGGGTAAAGGAGAGGAGGGGGGGGGGGGGTTCCTGACGATGGCAGCAGTATGAGCATGTTTGTTTACACTGAAGTTGCTTGTGCCCAAAAATGTATTTCTTAATACATGTGACTGATAACCGTAAATTAGTTTTTATTTTTTCTATTCTAGTGCATCCTACACATACATAAATACTGTAGTTTTTTCCGAGGAAATTAAGGCTGTTTTTCATGTAAGGCATAAAAAATTAATTAAATTATATGGTACATTATCCAAATAACATAGATGTCTTTTAGAATGAAATGGTCTCCCATCAAGCATAAATAACCACCTCAGTGTCTGGATATTGCAACACTGTGCAATATCTGAATTTGTCGTGTCATCGTCTTCTACTTCTTCAGAAGTGTAACACTTTCCGCTTGGTCCTGCTCAGCTCGTTAAATCGAGAGCCCAAGTCGTCGCCAGTAAATGTAAGAGGGTTGCATTAAATCGAGCAGAAAATTAGTAGGAAAAACCATGAATAAAAATGTAATCCAGTATAACAATGCACAAATCCATTTGTTCCTTGATGCAGTTTGAAGTTGAAATAAAAAAAATTAATGAAAAAGATAAAAGTTATGCATGCAACAGGTAAAGCAAGGTAGGCACAGATAAGCGCACATAGTGCGAGCATGAGCGATAAGTTTGGGGGGGGGGGGACAAGTGCGTGGCCTATCTCACCAGGTGCCTGTTGCTGTTGTGTTCTTGCTACATGTTCTTTTGGAAGTTTATTTTTCACCAATTTCTTTTTTTTTTATTATTACAGCTGCAACTTAGTGAGGTAGTCATTTCTTTTATTGCTGCATCCTAACAAACCGTTTATAAATAACCTTTCCTACTTGCGATACCTTGAATTTTAAGTTAATTTCATAAAAACGTATTTAAATTTTTTATGGGCATAAACAATATGTTCGTAGTTGCATTGTTGTGTTACATCAAAGTCCTTAAAGCCTACAGAATGATTGACTTCAGCAATAAATATTTATAGTATATAAGCTCAGCTAGTCAATAATATTTGCTGTTGAGAGGTTATGTTACCTTGAAAAGCAGCAGATCCTACCAACTGGTGAGCTAATAAGCTTAGTGAACAGAATATTGTCCTTGTATGCACGTTGTATCAGGCAGGGCAATGCGAGGCTACTTGCTGATGGGGGTGAACACTTCATAGTCGAGCACTGAGAAGTTGTAGTCACCCATGAGGACTGTGCAGGAAGCATTGTCACCATCGTAGGAGTGTGGTAAGTTGGAGTAGCTGTCCATGTTGGTGTTACAGTTGCTGGCAATCAACAGGTCTGCTCCGGCCCCAAATATTGGTCCGCAGCTGCAACATGCCCATCGTCAATGCGACGCACATCCTGCAAGCCATGCTTTGCAAGTTTTATCACAATATTAGTTGGAAAGTTATCTTATAAGTATATCTTCCAGTGAGTCAGCTTTACAGGAAAAACAAAAGAGAGATAGCTAATCATATTAATTAATTATGCAAGTAATGACAAGCATAGAAAAAAATTATCTGAGCATATGACGTTTGAACCTCGAAGGTATCTGCAGCACAGGAGGCTGTGGGACTTACTCAGGGTGGTAGCAGATGGCGAACATTTTCTTGACGATGTCATACTTGGTTGGTGGCAGGTCCTGGTCATTTGTCAGCGTGAAGAGGAAGGCCTTCTCGGAGGGGATGTAATGTCCCTTGGTGTTGGTCTTCCCCCAAGGCACGTCGCTAAATCCTCCGCATATCTCCCCTCTGGCTCCCTACACCACAAATGAGGTCATAGGTCATTCGGAATAAAGTGAGCACTAAAGATTTAACCTTTGAAAAAAATTACTAGCTGTTACTGCATATTAGTCAACATTAACAATAGTTACATTATTGTTTGTATGGTTGGTAACGAATCATTGTATGTAGTTCCGTGTATTTTCTTATTTGTATACAGCATTAGTGAAAGAACATAAGATGTAATTGACCTCTCTGTGTACGATATGCTTTAAAATATTTGTTTACTCTCTGATTGTCATACCTACTAACTGTGTAATTTTACTTGATTAGCGGTGGCACAAAGTGATGCGACCGCCTGCTGAATTCAAAACAGCCGTTGACACACAGCCGCTAACGCTCGCACCACAGACGTAGTTCAAAAGTCCACAGACAGGTGGTATCAGGGTTAAGTTTTTGCCGCTTCGGCTTCGCTCGCTTGCTTGAAAGCGAGTTGAGTCAGGAGGTTTTTTGTCCGTTGTGTAATAAATATGGGTTTCCAATGAACACATTCATAAACAGTTACTTCTAATACTTTTGATTATCATGGCTAATCTTATGTTATACGATCGCCAGTCTGGCATGTGGAAATAGAAGTAACATTTTGTTTTTCTTTTCCACATGTTAAGAAAATACGGTGTTTTATTGTTTTTTGTAAATTGCGTTGTCGTCGTTCATGGCAGTATGCTGAACGGAACTTGAATTCTTGAATTGCGTGTGTTGTGTGTGTTTATAGTGGCGGTTTTGAATTACAAATTAATGTACTACGCATGCATTTACGAGATAAGTAACAGCAACAGGGTGTGTCGTAACCAATTAGAGTCGATGAAGAGAAAACAGTGTCATAAACTCGCAGGTATTTATATCTAATATTACTATTGAGTATAGCATATATACAGCACCCGTTCATTTAATGAGTAGATGTTGCAGATATCATTTATCGGAGCAGTGTAATGTAAATGTAAACATTGTACGAGCCTATGTGTATAAAAGCACGTGGCAATGTTTACGTTTACATGCAGCGGAAAGATATAAACTGGCGTAAAATAGAAAAAAATCAGGGCTTTTTTGAGTGCTCACTTTATCCCGAATCCCCTATACCTATACATACTATTATGGCTCCTACAAGCTACCTCACGCAGTCACCTGTAGTGAGAACATTGCTTACGGAGCCTATCAACATTTCTGTTTCGAGGTTTGTAAACTTACTTAACGTGGCATATTAGTTAAAGCTAGTTTCCCTTGTTCCCGACTCCAGGTAAATGTTCTCAGTGGTATATTGGTCAGATTACATCCTGATGCACAATCCTGTACTGCTGTAGCTGTGAGAAGTAAACATTTTTAGTTAAAAGAAAAAAGGTTCCTTGCGGTTATAAATTTAATCTAAGATTTAACTGTTACAAAGACAATTTAATTGCTGCATACTCTGTAGCCAGAAAAATAATATTAACTTATTGAAATTTAAAGATGTCTATATACAGTTAATATGTTTAATTAAAACTGTTATCATCCTGTATGGATAGGAATGTGTTTTTACTCATATAGATCCTAAATGGTTAGTATAAGCAGCTTGGCCATGAGAATCCTAGATGCTAGAACATGAAAATATGGCAAAGAATTTTAAAATGTTTAAACATTTTGTGCATAGTTCTTTAAAAAATGTCAAGGAATCTAGTAAATGATGCTTTAGAAAAATTGACAAATTAAGCCTTAGTTTTCCATGACAAAATACTACCGTATAAATTTAATTATGATGATAACTTCAGGACACATCCTATGTTGGCTTATTTATTCAGTTTCCATTAGTATGTGTTAACTTTTATGAATTGCAATAAGGAACTTTATTAAATTTGAAATAATCTATTCCTTTATAATTTATGACGACAGGAAATAATTTATTATTTCATCCAGAAGTGTAGGTAGTGAGATCCAACTGGCATTACACGGACCATTCTTTTTTTTATCTGAATTATCATTAGTGATAATTTGTGTGAATAAATATGTTTAAAAGGGTCTCATTTATATTTTACAGCCCCCTATTTACTGTATCTTTCTCCATTATTTTGTTAGTAAATTTACTTTTAAAAAGTATGCTGATTTTTAAACTGAGAATATGTATTATTTTATTACCTGCTGGTATTGGAAGTAATGCAAATGTTTTGAATTGTTTGTTGATGCTGAAATATTGATAATTTTTGTACAATAAACATGTTTGCAAATTAATTACTGCAATATTTCAAAAACTGTAGAAATCTTGAATGAGGAACATAACAACCAGTATTAGACTAGTGAATATTATCATTGACAACAATAACATTGTATCTCAGTAACTTGACTTGTGAAGTCAAGGTGTGCCTTAATTTGTATGGGGTTGTTGACATCTAGGTTAAGAGAGAAGATGTAATGAAAATGGAAAACAGGTGTTCGGTAAGAAAGTTGTGAGTGAAAGAGAGTGAGAACTGGATGAGGGTGACACAGCAAGAGGAGAGTGAATGAGTATAAGAAAGAGAGAGATTGAGGGCATGAGAGCAAGAGAAGAATATTCCTTATTTACCCAAATATGAAACAAGATTTTTTGACAATAAATAAATAATAAAAATTTAATTACAGGGTTTATATTAGTTTCTATATAATTTGGGCACAAACACCATGCGTGGAAATACAGTGGATTCTCTATCCACCGTTTCTCATGGGACTGACAAAAAATTTCAATACATGAGGGATTTCAATGGATGTGGTCTTAAAATGCTGCAAAATAAATTAATCAGGCCCCAGAATGTGTTCCATGGATGTAGGTATTTCAATCCATCAGGTTTCAATACATAGAGAATCCACTGTAATCACCAGAACTATGTTTTTGTGAGCAGTAATATATTGTATTTACTCACGTAACTTAAATCACATTTTGGAATTATATTTTGGGTTCAAAGCAGGAGTGTGTAAGATAAGCGAGACCTTAATTTGTCCCCGAGATAAATACCCCAACTTTTATGCTCGCAAGACCAAGAACCACCTGTGCATCTTCAGTCTATGGCATCTCAGTAAGCAGATTTGTTTGGTTAAATTCCATCTTCTGTTACATGTTCCGACACGTGTTGATTTACCAGACAAGTTTTAGAATTGCACAATGAATTGGAAAGAATGTATCATAAACTGTTACTCCCAATCCAAAATCTTTAATACACAAGTGATGTTCGGTTTGCTCAGGAGTAGTCTTAAATTCAGGGTAAATAATTTTTTTCTCCAAGGAACTGTTAGTTTTAAATGGGTCGTCTTAAATTCAGGGTCATCTTTTATTTAGAGAGGAAAGAGTGAGATAGAGTGAGAGTGTAAGAGCAAGAGACAGAGTGAAAGTGCAAAGGAGAGAGTCAGAAATCAAGGGCATTAGAGAGAAAGAGAACAAGAGGGTAAGAGCAAGAGAGAATTAAATTGCAAGAGGATGTAGAGTAAGAGAGAGAGAAGGAGAAGGGACAGTGAGTGTGTGTATGAACTATTGTATGGCGTTGTTGCTTGTAAACACACCATGACTATGACATATGTGGGTGCCACTCCATCACAGTGGCGGTGGAAAGCCTCCGCAGAGTAGCCATGGCTGGAGGCACGGTATACTAGGCGCCACACTTGCTTCGAGTTCCCGTGCCAGTTGTTCAGTAGCCGCTGGTACGACATCTTGTCCTACAACACACACATTCAGAATATGTACTCTAAGAAGACAGTGCGAGCCTAGCAAGTGAGTTCATCTGTGAACTAATATAATACAACTATGTAGTACCTGTGTTGTTATTTACAAGCGAGTGCAAGGGTTAAGAGTAAACTTATAAAACTATCATGTGAAATATTTAGAGCGTACATAGCTAGTAATGCAGGGGTGCACACAGGATTCTTGTTCGAGGGGTGTTATACACTGTCGCAGCTAGGATTTGTGTTGTGGAGGGAGGGGGTGTTCCAATCTTGGGAACATATGAAGTATCACTGATCTTTCCCAAGAAGTTCTCCCCAGGACAATTTGTATTTTAAAGTGTGAAATGTTGCTATTCAAGCAGTGTTTGTCCATAAGGTAAACTGGAGAAGAGTTCTGGAACCCATGAACCCTCAGTTTGGTTTGATGATTTGGCAGTTATAGCATTGTAATTTAAAATACTAACTGTTAAATTTATGTAATTAGTGGAAGATAAACAGTAATAGGTATTTTCTTGCAGAAAAATAACCATTATTTAAAAAATGTTCACATATTTTTTGGTGGGGATGAGGGTTACAACCACCCCCAATATTCCTCTCTTGGTGTAGTAATGTGTTTTTATAATACTACAATATTCGCCAAGATGTAAAATGTATCGAATTTTGTTAAAGATACACATGGAATTTCATTTTAGAGTAGGGTATTTAGTATTCTAACCAAGCAAAACATGCATGCTCACATATTCTTAGTGTTTTGTTTGTTTCTCATCATCTTTTATTACCGTCTACATTCTTACTTAGCTACAAACATGCTACCAGCATACATGCATGATGTCCACTGCCGCCTGCAGTCCTGCCAACTTCTTGTTATGTCCTTTACATTTCCTTACATAATCCCAGCTATACACAACACCTCCCCTTCAATGAAATCACTCACAGTTTTGTACACAGACCATGTGCAATTACATCACATACTTAAAAATAAACAACCCACTGTAATGTAAAAACCTACAACCTATCCTTTAC
>PNEQ01033928.1:30424-42805 GCA_003012365.1 Medauroidea extradentata | reverse complement strand
GAAAACAATTTTTTCAGCAATAATGAAATTTAACTTATGAGCCTGTTGCGTCCTAATTACTACCAAATCCAAAGGGCTTTGAATATTACAGTGCGTATTTCTCGTTATATATCATTTAAATAGGCCAGAAAATCACGCATTGAAGACAATGAAAGATGCTCACACGTGGGAAACTTAAATACTACCTAAACTAAGTCAGCTTTATTGTTGTTTGCTGCAGAAATGATGGGACACAAAATTTAATTTCAGTGGGAAACGGTTAGTGAGCCAGACTGCGGATTATAGAAAACAGTAGCATCTCTCTCTCTCTCTCTCTCTATATATATATATACATATATATGCAGGTTCACAGACAAAATTTTAAGAATTCCCAGTTGTTTTCAGCAGTTAAAAAAATTGCAGAAATAGCTGTGATTGCTCTGCTGTTTTTAAATGCACTGTCAACTTGTGTTCGACACATGAGCTATCATAAGCAGAAGAAAGGAATTTAGTTTCAGGAAATTAAATTATACCATTAATTGCTACGATCATGTTTATTTTCATACAGTGAATATGTGTACGTAGTTACACATAGCTCAGACTAAGATGTTTACCAATTTTTATGGACCCTTGTTTTTTCGCGAAAAGAATTGTGCCTCTTTTTCTTTCGGTGCCTTACGTGCACATCTGCAGTTCTGCTTCGTGGTCAGTGATTGGATATTTTAACTCTCACGAGCCTTGGGTTTCATCCGGCAAATCACAGACGTGTGGCGTTGAATGAATGTTATTGTAATTGGATCAGTGAAATGAGATACTGCTCTTCGCATAGACACGCTGCCAATAACTGTGAAGCAGAATTGCAGATGTGCACGTGAGCGACTGACACAAACTGTGTAAAAGTTTTTTTTAACGAAAAACAAGGGTCCCTACCAATTGTAAACACATGCTCAAACACAGCTTACTTTTATAATTGATGATCGCAAGTTGCTTATGATCACAAACAGTTTTGGTAGCCTTGCATTCCACATTTAGGGTATTGTTAATACACACATTTTAACTGTAATCTTGTACAGTGATCTAATGAAAATTGTTGTATCCATGTTTTATGTTGTAATTTTTGAGGTGAAGAGAAATAAATCATATTTTATTACACATTGAAAAACTGTCAATTTGTGTTATTTTCATATGCAACAGTATTGCAAATGAGGGAATTAAGGGCGTGGTCTACTGCAATTTTCAACACCATTTTTTTTTATTTGTACCAGATATTTTTTTATTATTTTAAACACAAAATGTGACTAAATTTGGCTCTTATGAAATTTCTTTATCTCTCATGGTTTTCCTAAAGTCATATTTTGCAGGTTTCCGTTTTAACGACTACACTAAAATGAACAGATATACTAAACTCAAGAAAATCACAGTAGATAAAGACATTACAGGCTACAATGCCATGCTCATAAAAATAAAGAATAAAAATTATTTGAATTAAAAAAAACTGAAACTGAAAAAATAATTTTAAAAAAATAACTTTTCTTAAATACAAATAAATTTATTCTTTATTTCATGAGCATGTCATTGTAGCCTGCAATGTCTTTATCCACTGTGATTTTTTTGAGTTTGGTATATCTGTTAGTTTTCGTGTAGTCGTAAAACGGAAACATGCAAAATATGACTTTAACATGCCATTACGCGTAAACTATGAAAGATAAAAAAATTTCATAAGAACCAAATGTAGTGACATTTTACGTCTAAAATAAGAAAAAAAATATCTGGTAGAAATAAAAAATTAAAAATTGGTGATGAAAATTGCGGTAGACCGAGCCCTTAAACAGAAATTTTCTCACTGAGCCTGTAGTTTGTATTAAAATTTTGAATTTTCAGCTTCCAGAAGCAATTTTCCTGTTTTTTACCTGACTATTTAGCCAACCTGCGAATATATATATATGTGTATATATATACACATATATATGTATGTATATATGTAAATATATATAACATCAAATTGTGGGAAATAGTGTATTCCCTGCATTAAATGCATATCCCTGTCCTTCATGGAATTTACCTTTGAAGTTTTGACGTTTTTGTAGAGGAACAAAAGGCCAGTTCAGGATTCCCCCCCCCGCGACGTTAAATAATTATAAGAATTTGAATTCCGCGTACTGGGCTACGCGATGGATGGGCAGAGTAGGCTGTATATAGTGGTCTTGTTTCCTTCCCCTCGCCGGCTGTGCCCGGACAGCTGCGCTCAAGGTCATTGATGTGGTACTCCAGTGTGTCTTCGTACCAACTAGCTGTGCATATCCACACGCGAACGGAATATAACGGACAAATTCTTGTATAAATTGTTCCAATTTTATTTTAGAAGTTCGTTTGCATGCCAGCTTGCCAAGTTCTCGAATACATTCCTCTGTGATTAGCTACCATGTTTTACATAATAGTTAGAGACATGAATACATTCGCATTTTCCCTTGGGCATACTGTAGGATTCCTACAACTGTAAGTTTGTGTCATTTTCACAATTAGTCTTTGACTTATTTTACATGTCGTGGAGGTCTCTGAGCGAATAATGTATATATGTAACTAATACAGACATGTCACTTTAAACGCAAGCAGCTAATGAGCATCTGCCGTCTGCTTCATTTCAAAAGTATTTTTGTAGGATAGCCATCATGGCAGTGTACCCGTGAATTTACCGGTCTCTAATAATAGTACCTTCCTGAAGTACTGTCGCGCTCTCATCGTTTCAACACATTTTGAAAAATAACCAACATTATAATAAAGTAATTCTTACCAGCATTATACACAGTTACTGCCCGTTTCAATACGGAATCCCTCGACTAACGTTCTTTGATGTGTTATACACGGCGCGACCATAGTTCCAAAAGTTCGCCACTCAAGGTTACATAGAAGTACGCGCATTTCGAAAGCAAAGTACTCCACGCGAGGATACTACATTGTTGTTGAGTCTTGTGCAATTACCGCGTTTTTTCAGCCCTGCTTACATCTATAACATATAAATAGGTTCGAGGTAGGCGGGCCCCTTAATAAAGTTGTTTGTTCGCTCTTATTACTACAAAATATTTTAGAAACGGAACCAAGTCTGAAGAGAATGTGGTTTCCCTGCTGCCGGACGCTTCCAAAAGTATGGATGCTGTGAGAGGCATGGACGCGGGTAGAGTGTGACAGGTAGGATGAGGGAGAGGGGTGGGCGGCACTTCCGCTCTGCCAGGGCGACGTGTGACCTTCTACCTGGCTGTACACGTCCTTGCCAGTCGATGTAAGTGGAGCAAATAAAGCATACCGGCAGTATTTATTTAAACGTAGTTATTTTTAATACATAATGCATTTTCATTCAATGACAAATAGGCTACTTCATTTCTAATTGTTACTTAAGAAGGCTGTAGATCTTAATGACAGCGAGGTCACCTGAGAAGGTGACACACAATGTTACACAAGGATAAGAACTGAAAAGAGAATCGTTTGTGGCCTTTTTTAAGGAGCCGTCACAGCATTCACCTAAACCACTTTTTGAGAAACTATGTAAAAACGATATCAGGATGGCCGAAATCGGGATTCGAACCCATGTTATAGTAACTGCGAGTCTAACGCGTAACCGTTGCACCACTTCGCTCCGTTCCATTCATAATCAGTGATAATGTAAGCTTCTGTGATCATCGTCATTGCGCAACTCGTTCGATAAAATCGCCTTTGAATTTACTTTATAATAAGTAACGTAGCAGTGATGAGTAAAACCAGGTTTAGCCATGCCACCAGTAAAGAGTAAAGAAACCATAGTGGCATTTTATGTACACAAGAGAAAATATAATCACTCTAATTATAACCTGTCAATTGTGGATGACGATATTTAGCATGCAAGCATTTAGCTGCTGTTATCTTGCAATACGGTTTTCCGTTTTTTCCGTTACAAGCAGCCGTACGAAAAAAATATTTTCTGGGAAAAAACAACGTATAAAAACCAAAAAGTGCATCCAAATTAATTACAGTTGACATTACAGTGATAATGTAGATCCTACAAAACATTACTAATCTTTCTCTGGCGGTCAAAGTGAGTGAGAGGGCTAAGAACATTTGGTCAACGTTTAACGTTAATGGTTTCAGTTTTTCGGTGCTGGTAAATACATGAGGAATGAAGCAGCGCTAAAATGAAGGGGCGGGTGAAACGGGACACCCAGGAATAAACCAGCTGGCTAGTGGCATCGTCCAGTAAAATTCACGTACCAATATTCAGGTTGACCTCGCCGGGAATCAAACTCTGATCACCATGTTGGTTAATGATAGTAATGAAACAATTCTCAACTTCTTAATGCAATTGAGTCACAGCGTATTTGTGTATCGACCTTTAATTTAATATTATGAATATTTTAGTTGTGCTGATTCAGCCCGAAGAATACTGCATGAACACGTACGCAAATATTGTTTTGATGATATTTTCTGTAGTGATTATGTTCGCTCCTGATCTTTGTGGCAAGATTTTCGGAAAAAAAAAAAAAAAAGAACCTTCTGAAATTTTATTATAGGTACATGCTGAATTTTCATTTCGTATTTATTAAAATTTTGCTCGCAACTTTTATCTGCTTGGTTTATTTATTTATTTTTTTTTTTTTTTTAGGAAATAGAACAAATAGAATATAATATGTAAGTTTGTTCATTGTAGAATAGTGAAATATTAAGTAAATTAAACATTCTAGCAAAAATTTTAGTTAATAAATTTTATTAAACTCAAATTTCTACAAAATACAAATGCCCTAAGGAAATAGCGTATGGTAATGGTAAAATAATGTATAAATACCTGAATACTATGATAGTATATTTACGTGTTGTTATAGCATAAGTTACACTTAAAATTTTATAACAGCATATCAACCATTAACTGCTTTTACAATTTTCTAACTGCGCTTGCAATGCAAAATACGTATGAACTAGCTAATATAATGCTTCCTACCTCCGGTCCTCGCTTGATATCTTTAAATTGTACCCAGGCGTGTGTAAGGTGTGGTCCTCGCTTGATATCTATAAATTTTATCCAGGTGCGTGTAAGGTGGTCCTCGCTTGTTATCTTTAAATTGTACCCAGGCGTGTGTAAGGTGGTCCTCACTTGTTATCTTTAAATTGTACCCAGGCGTGTGTAAGGTGGTCCTCGCTTGTTATCTTTAAATTGTACCCAGGCGTGTGTAAGGTGGTCCTCACACACTGATTTACAGGCAACATGTAGATGCGAGTGTGCACCAGTTTAAAATTTCAAATAATGCTTCCTGATTGGCTGCTGGAAATGGTTCTCGTTTGGTGCATGGGATACTTGTAGTTAATTTACATCAGGTACTCGCAAAGTATGTTAAATTTCAAGAGTGTGTAACTTTAAGATGTGTGTAAAGAGGTTCTCACATGAACCGCACAGATTGGAAGAAGTGTGTATGCAAGTTGACTAGAATACCGTCTGGTGGAAAACTGCTGAACTACAAATCCAGCATTTGAACAATAAAATGAGGACCGTCTAGAAATACAATGTCCTATATATTTATGAACTCAGAATAGCCGGTAGAATACGAATATGAGGACCGTTCCTTGTGAGGACCGGCACCCGGTCCTCGCAAGGAAAAATGTCCTCACAGCGTCGCTCAGCAAACTGGCGAATGTCCTCACAAGGTATCTTATGCCCACTCACCCACACAAGCCCTCATGCACACACACACACACAAGCCCACATGCACACACACACCCACATACACACCCACATACACCCACACAAGCCCACATGCACACATACACACACACACATACACAAGCCCACGGCCACATACACCCACACCCACATACATCCCACACACCCACATACACCCCACACACCCACATACACCCCACACACCCACATACACCCCACACACCCACATACACCCCACACACCCACCCACCTGAACACCCACCACCCACACACACACACACCTCCCCACCCGCACTTGCACAAAACACATATTCACATCCACAGACTACAAAAATAAAACTGCCATTACAATCATGCCTGTTTTACTGTCTACAACTTACATGTTGTCACCCTGTCCAAATTCTTCTATTTCTTCCACCTTCACAGGCACCAACTCTTCTTTAATGCGAGGATTCAGAGAAACTCCTTGATCACTGTCGTCATCATCACTGTCACAGTCCAAGAACGGAACCTAAACACACACTAAAGTCCTGGAGTGACCCCTTGAAATGCTGAAGCATGAGAGCACCTCTCAGCAACATGCTACATTACTTACCCGAGCTTTATTCCACCAGTCTGAGGGAAACTTCTCCTGGAAGGAAGCATCAGATTCCAGAGCCATGACAATAAATTCGTAGCTGGCATCCAGTTTTCGCAGGCAGCCAGCACAGATGTGCAGTGAGATCTTATCTGTCTGTGATACCTAGGTAAAATGCACACTGTGTGATTCAAATTAAACACATGATGAAATTCTAAAATGACCAGTACTAAGTGACAGAAGATGCTTTACTGCAATGTATTTCAAACTGAACATAAAATAAAGGCTGCTAAAATTAGTAGCGTAACATTTCTACAATTCCCACGAATTTCAACAAATATGATGTGGTTCTCTGTAAAAATTCCAGTGCCTAGCAAATAAGTTTTCACACAAACCAGCAGTACTTATAGTAGATTCCTGACCAGTCATAGTTGGTTTGCTGAATTATGAGAAGCTATATGAGTACTCAGAGCACCCAAGCTCAGTGAAGCAGGTGGTAGAGACCAGTCACGCTCACTTTGAATGCTGAGCATATTGACTATAGTCTTGTATCATTTCACTATCAGAAATAGTATTTTAGTAATTAGTAATTTGTATTGTTCTTATTTTTCTTTCATTTTTGTAATTTTAGTGTATAATACAGAGAGACTATTATATCTTGCATTTTAATTAATGTTGATTAACATAACTTTCTAAATGTAAGATTAGTTTGTAGTGACACGTCATTGGGGCATGCATGTGATTAACTCCCACTCCATGGTAACTTGTGGTTGAAAAGTGCAAGTTAAGAGACTTGCTGGATGACTAGAATAGCACCCTACAGAAGGGAAGAGGGATTCATCAGATTTGGATTCGAGGCCCAAGCGCACTGTGTTGTGCTATGGTTTGGCCATAGAGCAGTGTGTATTCATCTGTGGAAACGGACGGAGTGGTCATGTGAGCAGCAAGGTTTTCTTTGTTAGTTTTTGCCCAGCTCTCACTGAGCTAATTTCTCTGGCCTGGCAGGCCTCCGTAGCGTGGCTGGTAGCATGCCAGCCTATGGTATGAGAGGTCCTGAGTTTGAATCCCGGTACGGGCATGGATGTTTGTGTCGTTTTCTTAGGTTTAGTCAGTTTGTAAGCCGTCCCTCATTAAGCCTGAAAAGTGCATAAAACCGGGGGACGTTAATAAACCATCTAAAATAAAATAAAATAAATTCTCTGGCCTTCTTAGAGGCAGCTAGTTACCATAGTCCTGAGTTGATTTGAACTTTGCCTTCGGGGCATTGTTGTGGTGGCACTAGGTAGTCAGCTCCTGGCAGTAGCAGCAATAGAGTTTGAACTGCTGTTCAAGGGCAATGAGCAGATCACAGAGTTGGGTGCATGCCATAGGGACAGTGCAGCAATAAACTGGATCTACTGACCTATTGTGATAAGAGAGGAATTTAAGTCTAGTAGTTTGTCCTACTCCTCTACTCCTACAGGAAGAAGAGAACCTGGCTGTGCCTAAGAAGACCCACCTTATCACGATGACATTCACGCACACTGCATCTGACTATATGTCAGGAGTAGGCACTGCCAGGGCACCACTGCTTCACCTCCATAAGGGGTTGAGTGTCGTTGTACTGGAGCCGAGGCCATTGATGGCATGGTGGCTACGACGGGCCTGAGCCACAGGAACACATGGGGCACATTGAAAGAAGAGGTGGAAGAAATGTGCAGAGATGGATGCACTTCATGCAACCATCACAGCCACTTTCCCACCCCACCTACTGGACCAGGGGCACAGCAGTAGCAAGAGAAACAGTAGCGAGGGTACAGCTCCGCCCCAATATTTTTGATAACAAACGACAATAATTTTATCATTCATTTTAGCTATACTACCTTTTACAATAACATGGGGCTGAAAACTGCTTAAATAGCACCATTTTGCAGCTTGAAATCTAAATTTTCCTGGGGGGAACATCTCTTGACTTCCCCGCTTTACTACCTGGATTGGTGTTACTTTATTTGCCACCCCAACCAAAATACTGAATTCCCACCCATAATCACAGTGCTTGTTAACCAAGCAGAGACACACTAGAAATATTTGTGGTGGCCCAACACGTGGCCACAAACAGTTTGGGATTTTTAGGATCCAAGACCTACGATGTAATAGAAATACCGTAAGTGCCCGAGAACATAGTACCAGAGTTGCTGTATGGTGCACTAGGGTATAGCATAATTATGGTACAGGGCATTAAAACTTTAGTACACACACACACCAGAACTCACCGTAAAATGTACCAGAATTGTTGTATGACTTCTGGGAATGGTGAAATATCCAGTGGCATTCAAGAGTTGAGTTCCAAAAGTATGGAAGAGGCAGGAAGGGATTGTGAAATTAATCATACGCATGAAGATCTTGCAATGTGAGCATTTGCCTAGGGTAAAAGAATACCCAGGTACTAAGAGAGAAATGTGAACAGCATTTTCATGTACCCTGCATAGGTTGGCATGAAGATATGGTAGCAATGGAAGGATTGATGTATAGGTGCCAGGAATGCTGAGAGCAGGAAAGGAACTGTACATGCGGAAGCTGCCACAGAGAAGGCACATACCATGTGAAATGTGAAGGCTGTGGACTTAGTTTCCATTTTTAATGTTTAGGTTGGAGAGATGAGCTCCAAAATATGACAGGTTTGACAGTTTACTGCCCGCAGTGTAAAATGCAAGAACAGGAGGAGAAGCCCCAGTGAGTGATAACATGCTCACCTGCAACCATTATGCCAAAACCAAAAAAAGTAACCATGCTACTACCTGAATTCCAAGATGAAGGACAGGAGAATGTAGAGAATTTTCTGCACTTATGTGTAGAAATTTTTCAAGAAACAGATTACCTATGCAGAAATGAGCAGAACTGACCCAGACAGTCTGTTAGGCAAATGAAAGCCTGGTGGAACAGGTTTGGTCAGTACATTGATTGTTGGCCCGAACTAAAGGATCAGATGGAAGAGTAATTCAGCTGGGAAAAGGTGCTACCCAACCTACAGCTAAAATTATATGGGAAGGGGCAGAATGAGCATGAACACAAATAGAGTGAGTTGTTTTTATGCAGGAAAGTAGAACTGATCAGGTGAATGTTACCGATTTCCCTGCTGAATAGATTATTGTGACTGGAATAAAGAGCCTTCATGAGGGAGTACGAACCAAAGACCATTGAAGAATTTATCAGATGGGCAGATGCGGCAGAGGACTTCCTGGGAAGCAGTAAGGATCCAATGAGATGACAAAGAAGAGGGACTGTGGGAAGGAAACTGAACTGCTCCTACATCCAAGGCATCACATTGCCACCAGTAATTGGGCTCTGCTGGGAAGGGCAGTAATAGGCTCGGGGTGTAACCAGCAAAAACATTATCAGCAAAATTGCCCGAAGAGAAATCAAAAGCCTGACCTGCCACTGGCAAAACCAGAGACACCAGATAAAGGTAGGCTGATGGAAACGACAGTGCCGGTATTGGTAGAGGACGTGCCCCTCCGGCAAAGCAGGATGAAATTGAGGGTCCAAAGATGAACAGAGTAAAAAGAAGAAAGTGACCATCCTCATGACCCAAGAAGAGGAGGATGAGTCTCTATATTATTGTGAAAATAGAGAAGGTAAGAGAACACTGATAGACAAAGCTGCCTCTGCTAATTTCATTCACAGAGGTCAGCTGACGTAAGAATAAAGTGATTGAGTGAAGAATACTAAGGAGACGGTATGAATGGCAGACCCAAAGGTCCAGTTAAGGGAGGCAGTTCAATAAAAAATGTAATTGTTTTAATAACTTTTACATTTGTACAAGATATGATTTGTTTTATAAACATACAATTGTGACTTTTTTTCACTGTTACATACTTCTTGTATAATGGCCTTATCAACGCCTAAATTTAAAGAAAATGGAATGCTACAAAGCAAAACCAATTGACTTACCAAACTAAAATAATTCACACTGAATAACTCTGTTGCAGGCTACAATGTCTCCTATATAAAAACATTCCACGCAATAGAAATGTTTAGATCGCAGTTTGCAGCATTCAGTTTACCCAATGTAGTGGTAACTGAAAATGGCCCACCGTTTTAGTCACAGGGAGTTTGGGCAATTGTTGACATCAAACGGAATAAAGCATGTTATGATTCCTCCCATCATCTGCAGTCCAATGGTGCAGTGGAAAGGCAAGTGCAGATTGTCAAGGGAGCACTCAAGCAGCAGCTGCTTGAAGACCGGAAGGTGTACCAACAACGGACCTTGCAACATAGGTTAGACATATTTTTGTTTGCAAACAGTAGTACCCCATAGTCAGTCACCAAGAAAACTCTAGCAGAGCTATTTTACAGAGGCCACCACGGACTCGTTTGGCACTACTGAAACTATTGTTTACAAAAGATATGACAGACCAACAGGAACAAGTTAAGCAGTGCTTCGACCACAAATGAAGGACAATGCACATATTCCAAGGACAAGCAGTATTAGTGAGGGCTTGGAGGAGCAATGGGAGCAAGAGGATTCAGGGCAGCATTCAGACTTGAGTAGGCGCAGTGACACATATGAAGTGTAGTTGGGTGGCAAGACCAGGTTGTTGCACTCAATTCATTTGAAGCCATGCAAACGGAGGGGCGAGGAAACTCGAGGTGGGAAGAGCTTGGGGACGCGAAGTAGGGCCAATGAGGAGGCAGGACTCTGCAGATACGACGAGGTCTGCAAGGTCTAGAAGGAGGTGTAAGAGTATGGAGCTGGAGAATGAGATGGAGTCCTAGGAGAACAGTGCAGCCAGAACAAAAAGCGAAGGGAACGAAGATAAAAAGTTTAGAGGTTTTCCACAGTTAACACCAAAGAAGACACTTGTATGCAGATGTTCCATTAAGCAGAATATCGTACCTAAGAGACTGAATTTATAATTACTTATTAGTGTCTGATTAATATGTAAGGTGTTTAAATTATAGTGCGATGAGTTTTTTTAATAAAATGGGAAGTGTCATGTTGACAGCAAGATCTAGATGGTGCTTGTGGCGCAGGGCAAAGCCAGTGGCGGGAACAGTGGTGAAATGATTTGTGCCATGCTCAAGTAGCAAGCAAAACATATTACAGTCATTACAGTTACGTCCTGGAATATCAGTGCTCATCTGTCCAGCCACGCAATTAACGAATCTGCTAGTATAAGTACTGTAAATAATTCCTAACGGAATTGATGATCCAGCTGAGTCTACATACATACAACCAGAATATTTTGTCTACTGTTACCATATCTACATTAACACTGAACAAGTGTACACTAGTATAAAAGGGAATAACATAACTCTTCTCATACAACATACAACAAAACTCTTTACAGAAATATTTTAGCACCTGCTCCTGGGGAAGGACAAGCAATTTGCTTGAGTGAAATTTATACCTACAGTTACACAAACAGTGAGCGTAATACAATACTTCACATCCTGAACCCTCTAGGAAAGGGGTCGGAAGTTTCCTGACACATAATCTCAACAGAAATGGATACTGGGAGTTGCACTTTTCTGCCCTCCCATTTTTTTTGTGCCAACTGGTTCCACATATAGCTATTCCTCTCTTGGAAATTGAATATTCATCTACAGTTGTGAAGTCTGCTGATACATAACACCTCCCCCCAGCAAAGAGCAACACCCCACACTAGGTGTTACAGCCCCCATTTCAGGAAACAAATTTTCAAATACAGTAGTCAATAGTTAAAGTCGTCTAATACAGAAGTATGTCAAATATGTACCCTGAAATCTGCACCACGTAACATGAGTTAAACTATCCATGTTTGAACATGATTTCATGATAAAATGTTGTCACAAATTACGTAATATATTATGCCAAAAAATTTAATGAGATATATATTTACAAATCAAATAAAGCTGAAAATGTATCACCAGTCCACGGGAAAACCTTTTTCTTTTCCTTAAACACTCAAATTTGTGTTTCACTACATTTACAGTCTACTTATTTTGGATTATTTGGATGACTTTAAAGGTTGTAGCACAATTATTACCATTGCCAATCCAATACCCTGTCCTTGAAGTTACCACAGTATGTGAAGACATAAGCACACCTATAAAAATGTGACGTACATGACAGACGACCTTGCAGTGATAGTAAAATGAAAAAAAAAAAAAAAAAAAAAAAAAA
>PNEQ01033928.1:19638-30324 GCA_003012365.1 Medauroidea extradentata | reverse complement strand
ATACTTTTTTATTGAGCCTCACTTTACACACAGATAACAGAATTATTCATACAAAATGCTCCACCATACACAATTCCCTTTTTGAATGTACTTCTTTATACAGACTTACCAATCAGACAAAAGTATATTGGAAGTTTTTGAAAATTTTATAGGACACCAGCTGAAGACTCTCAAACCCCTCTAATCTTTACTTACAGCGTCAACACACATAATAAAAAGATCTTATGCAGCACATATACAAAAAGAATAAAGCAACTTAAAATTTGCTACTACAAATTAAAAACAAGTGAAAACTTTACGTGAAAATTATACAGTACGAGTAGGTACAAAAAATTAATAATGGCCACCAACTACACACCATTAATTCACAAAATAAAATGGAGAAAAATATGACGTCAAACAGTGACAGAAGTAAACAATGGTATACAATACAGTCAATAATTAAATCTACAATTTGTGCATTCAACACATGATGCATCCATGCACAATTATCCTATATTTTACTAGTACAGTAATAGTCGTACATTTTTCTGTTCGGTCAGTAAAAACATATTTTCTTTAATATAACAAACAATGAAACAAATAATAATTACAATAGTTATGAAAATGCAAAACAAGTTTTTAAAAAATTCAGATTCACAATATATTAATTGCAATAAAAATAATAGTCACAAGTAATAATGGAAAAGTACCAGGATTAAAATTTAACACAAATAAAAAGTCACAAGCTAGACTAACTTCTCATCTGTAAATCAAGCCTACTTTTTCAACTTCTTGGCAAAAGAATGCATTTCTTCTTCTTCAATCTTCTTAAGTGTTGCTGTGTTTGTACCTTGCTTCTAGAATGGCTTGGACTCCAAAATATTTCCTGTTTATTCTTCATTTTACAAGCAGCAGAAAATCTGTCATTAGCTTCTCCAATTATGCAGTGGCTTGTATGAATAGTCTCTTGTAATTTGTTTTTCTGCTTTAAGTCTTCTTATCCTTCTACATTGTCCTGCCTTTCCAATTTAATAAGTTATCAGGCATGAATATTCTTTTTCCTAATAGAATAACAAGTACACTTTCACATGGTACAATGACATAAAATAGGTCCTGCTGGTATGCTGGTTGAAAATATGAAACATTTTGGTACAGCATTCCCCCTATGTGTAATTCAGTCAAAAATCACAGGACTTAATGAATATGTTCTGTATCTTGCCCACTAATCTCAGTAATTATTAGTATTGCGTTATAACGCAACTGCTATCCATAACTGACACTCATATGTACCCCAACCGTTCATAACCATACAACAGACAACAATAACAACACAGGTGTACCAACATACACATGACAAATATCCAAACATGTATATACACAACCCACTTTCAACCATTCCCAGTCCTGTCCGTGGTCCAGTAGCCGATGTAATGGTTCTGCAATATTTACCTTACTGTAAAGGAACCCGTCATAAAAATTTAACAGTCCCAAGAATGCCTGTGGCTCTTTCTTGCTGGTATGTGCCATCCCCATGAATGGCGTTGACCTTCTCCTCTGTTGGGTGTATCCCCACGCTATCTACTAGATACCCCAGGAACTTCACTGATGTGGCTGCAAACTCACACTTGTCTCTCTTCAACCGTAACCCTGCGTCCTTGATTCTTCGCACCACCTGGTATACTTGCTACCAATGCTGGTTCTCAGTTGCCCTGGTGATTAAAATATTGTCCAATAGCACCACTACTCCAGGTATTCCAGTCAACAGAGTCACCATCAGCCACTGGAATATAGCCGGGACATTGCAAATACCATAGGGTAACCGTTTGACCTTAACTAACTCTTTCATGGTATTTACCATTAAAATTTCTGACATAGCCTCATCCACTGATATTTGTAAGTAGGCTTCTGCTAAGTCCAGCTTTGAGAACACCTTTCCTCCAACTATATTCGAAAATTGCTCATTGACGGTTGACAATTGGTAAATGTTTTTGTTGCATACTGTATTCACTGTGACCTTATTAATCCCCACATAGTCTCACTGACCCATCAGCCTTACGAACTGGTACAACGGGGGTGGTCAATTTTGAATGTGATACTGGTTCATAAACTCCATGCTCCACCAACCTACCTATCAATTTCCTCACTCACACTCTCTGCCAAAATGAAAGCTACTGTCCTGCTCTTCCAAAATAATGGCTTGGCATCTCACTAGAGCTCAATCGTCCCCAATGGTCCCTTGTATTGTCCCAGTTTAGTGTTTGCAAAGACCCACTGGTATTGGGGCACCTACCTGCACGTTATATGAACTGTATATTGCAGTGTCCTTATCAGAAGAGAACTCTTTTTCCCTGCATGCTGTAACTACCAGTTCTTTTGCCATCCCTGGGTTTTGTGGGTATCCCTTTGCTTTGCCCATTCCTATTCCAGATGCATGCCCGCTTCAGATGTCCAACTTTGGAATAGAAATTGCCCTGATGTTTACAACTTTGAGGGCTAAGCAACCCATTGCATTGCCAACATGATTGTTGCTCCTTCCTTCTCTGTTCGCCCCACGTTCCCCTGTTGGATCTATTACCTGCTCGCTTCTGTACTGCCATCTCTGCAACAGCACCCACCACTTCACTCACCGCACCTCTCAGGTAGTTCACATTCCGGCTTGCTGCTTTAGCTGCTGCAGCCAGATCCACTGCTTCTTTAAAGGTAAGTTTGTTTTCGAAAACATGGCATTTGCACTGCTTTATCGCACACTCCACACACCAACCAATCGCATAACATGCGTTCCAGATCAGAGAAGTTACAGAGCGTGGATAGCCGTCGCATCTCTGCCACATATGCAGAAATCACTGCCCCTTCAAGCTGGTTGGGCTAGTGGAATTTAAATGTTTCCACAATCTCGCTTGCAGTTGGTTCAAAATGGGACAACAGCAGCTTCAAATTTTCCTCTATGGTTACATCTCCCGTTTGTTTAGACAATACCAACGATGCGACCAAACTGTAAATTTTGGTGCCACGCGCAGTAAAAAATATTGCTCTTTTTTCTTCCACATCGTTTATTGTGTTTGCCACAAAGTAGTAATGTAGACGTTCAACATATGTTTTCCACGAATTTCTCCCTGGGAGGAATTTACCAAAGGAACTAAAAATTACCATACCACGTACGAGTACCAACCGTTGAGGTTATAGACAGTTTTTCACACTCATCACAATTCCGAACCGAAGATGATGCCCATCAACACTGTGAATTTGCATCCACTCGTCGCCAGTGTTCTGTATCTTGCCAACTAACCTGAGCAATTATTATACTGTATTATAACGCAACTGCTATCCATAACCAACACTCGTATGCACGCCTACCGTTCATAACTATACAACAGACAACAATAACAACACAGGTGTACCAACATGCACATGACAAATATCCAAACATGTACATACAGAACACCACTTCCCTCTCAAACTATTACGTTACATAGTCCTTCAATCGCTGTAGCTGTCGTCTGTAACAACACAGGTGTACCAACGTAAACATGACAAATATCCAAATATATACTTACACAACAGAATGAAAACGAGTGTAGTACTTCATGACTCGCTTTGGACTGCTCTCAATGAGCACTGGCAGAGCTCCACATATTCCAGTTAACGGAACTCACTGTGAAAGCATTCAGTTTTCAGGTTTCGGTTGCAAGTTGCACTAAATGAGTGTCTCCGAGAGCAATTTGTCCTGCTCCATCTCTGAAGACAGTTACGAATTTTAGTACAAATATGGTGGAGACCTCTGGTTATGTAAACAAGAAGAAAGTGTTAGTTGAGGTGGATATTCAACAATCATCTACCAGTTCGGCAGCACATGAATAACATAAAACAGATAATATACAGAAAAGATAAGGTTGCCTTATTAAAGATAGTATGTGCCGCTAAAATATTGATAAGGTTAGACTAGCTGAGTGGTTTGTGTAGATATTTATCAAGAAAGGCTCCTGAATTTCATAGATTTTAATTTCTGCCTATATTCATCAATTGGGTTCTAAGTAGTCCATGGTAAAAATTGTTTGTGGTCACAAATGTTTAACATTGTAACTGTGATGTATTCCAGTTGTTTAAGAGGGCGTGATAGATAAATAAGCGCTGAATTCTTCAGTTTAGGTCTACGTGTTTTTGAAAGTCAATTTAGAAAAACTGCAAAACAGCAATCCTTGATAATCATATTTGTCTACTTTATGAATAAACATTTACTCAGAATGATGCATTTGTTAAGCATGATCTCTTGCGCCAAACTTAAATTTACAATATTTCGGTGTCAGAGATTGTTCTTCAGAAATACGTTAATTGAAAAAAACATTTGCTTAGAAAGCTGGCAAAAACTATATTGTTTAAGATTGCTGTTTTTTGCAAACTGGCCTAAAGAAACGTTCAATTCTGAACTGGATGTTTTCAGATCACTCCCTGTGTTCCCCCAGAGCAGTCAACTGAAATACACGACAATATAAAAAGAAGAGAATGAAGTTTGTGAAGGACATAAATGTCAAACAGTATAGTTCATTTAACAAACTGAATGGTTTTGTTGGCTGTACAGCATTGCTAGTGAATGTTGTAGAATCACACAAAAATCTGCAGTATTGTAAAAGGAATAGGCACTAGGAAAATTATGAGCAACCAAAGTACAAAAGAAACAAACCAAGAAAGCCAGAAATGGCAGTAGTCAACAAACATACAACTAATTCTGAACTAGGACAATAGTAGATATTTACAAAAAAAAAAGGGGGGGGGGGGTAAAATGTAAAAAAAAAAAATCAAAATCAAACAGACAAGGACCAAACAAGATATATGACAATGGTTGCACAGCATCTTGTTTGGTCATGGTCTGTTTGATATTTCCTTTTTCACTTGTCTCATTTTTCTTTCTTTCTCAATTAATTGTAGGTTTGTTGACTACTGTCATTTCTGGCTTCCTTGAATTGTTTTTTATCATATTTTTGTCACTCATTTCCTTGTATTAAGTCATTTTATGATACTGTGGGTTTTCTGTGATTCAACAACATTCAGTAGCAATGGCCAACAAAAACATTCAGATTGTCATACACACACATTGCAAAAATCATTCACTGATAACATAGTTCATGTAAGGTACAATATGAAATTTTAAAATGACTGGGACTTTTCGGATTTGTTCATGTTAAACGACTGTACAGCTCATAAAAAATCTACTATTTTAAAAAAATAAGTCTGTCA
The DNA here is from genome assembly GCA_003012365.1 of Medauroidea extradentata. Taxonomy (NCBI): domain Eukaryota; kingdom Metazoa; phylum Arthropoda; class Insecta; order Phasmatodea; family Phasmatidae; genus Medauroidea; species Medauroidea extradentata. The sequence goes on along the minus strand of PNEQ01033928.1, from coordinate 25,110 downwards.
TCTTGAAGTTTTACATTCATTCACAGAAACACTCACTGACCATAAATTTGCTCTACAAGACTGCAATTTTTTTGATATTTCAGTAGTTGTTATGGAGTTGTGCTATCATTATAACATTATTTTATACACTAAAGCTACATAATTTACAGAAAAAAAATTCTTTCTTCATGGGAAAATTTTTGATACTTAAAATAATGATCTTCAACCAAGTATGGCATAAAAAAAATCTTCCATATAAAAGTTGTAAAGCATGAAAAACACTTTGAATGCTATTTTTAAGCAGACATTATTTACACACACTGAGCAGCTTTCGCATACATTCCTATAGGCTCTTCACGATGAATTGAGCACTTTTTAAGACCATCTTGTCGGGAATAATAATTTTAAAATATTACTTATTTTAAACCACAGTTTTAAATAGACTTCTCCCACATCTAGACCACCCGCTCCCACCTCCATTTCTTTTATTAGTTTACGTTTCTATCTTACAGCATATAGTTATGACTAACAACACCAAAAATCACATGGGTATTTTATCATTATGGACTCGCAGAGTTTATTAACAATACGTTTTACTGTAATTTTTAAAATTTTTTATTTTTTCCACAAATTTAATATTTTGGGACGGTTCCTAAGAAATGCCTCATAAAATCATTACTTGAGCTTTTACAAACAATATAGTATAAAACCATGAAAATGACTAGTTCAAAAACATATTACTGTTGTAAAAAGTTTAAATTACACATTTATTCTTTTAAAGCTATCAATGTAACAGTTTTGTTGAAAGGGACACTTATGAAATGAAAAATGAAAATAAATCACTGTTAAAAATAAAATTTGAATTGAAAGTCACATATTCATCACGAGAAAAAGTAATGTATATAATCTCATTCAGTACAGAAACAGTAATGGTATCATCATCAATGGGTTTAAGACAGAAAAAGATACACCAATGTGTTACTTACATTGATAGGCAGGCAGGAGCTGATCTTCTCAACGATACGCCATTGTTCCCCTTGGCGACCAAATATCGGATACAACTTGCCAAAGCCACGTGTAGCACAAACCCTACAATATTCCTCTGGGCTGCAATCCTCAGACAGCACGTCCTCTGGATAATGAGGATGCACGCTACCATTAGACATTATATCATCGCTGCAATAAATTTCATATCTAGGCAGGCATACTTACCATCATCCAGTTCTTCATACTCTTCGTTTGACATGAACTGCTCGTAGTCAGAGTCCATCATATCCATCACCTGATTCAACAAACATAGGCACAATTTGGTTACAAATCTACACTCAAAATTATTTTCAAGGTCTGCATAACTATTATGAAGTCTGCAGTTTAATAGGGTAAGGCAAAGTAATAATTATCGCTAATAAATCTGTCCTTAGTGTGCATAAATACAACATCGCTTCCCTTGGTGCTAATCTTAGCTGCAAGTAAAGAAGTCCGGGTGACTTAACAACTCTGCCGACCTCAGAGCTTTAGTAAGAAACAGGATTGAGATTTACATTTTAAATTATATTCAGTGTAGCACAATCACCTATCATGATATCACTGTCAGATCAAAACTGTTTTCTGTGTTGAAACGAGGAAAATATTGCTACTAGAACGTAAATGTTGAAAAAAAATTATGAGTAGGTGTTTTCGAGTGTTCTTTGTGGATTAATATACAACACTTATTTGCTCACAGTTTACAGGGTCTTGAAAAAAAAAAAAAAAAAAAAGCCTAAAAGATCCTATAGCAATGTGGACTGCACCAATATGAACAAAAAAATAATTGGTATCATTCAGTATTCATTTAGAGTACAAATTATTTTTCATATTATCCTAATATCTGTAAATAAATTATGTATATTTTTTTTTCAGGTAGTTTCTTCTCTACTGTACGGAAATATGCAATCGTGAAACCTCTAGTCAAGTGCTCCAATGCACATACGTTAGGTGATTCTTGACCTATTAGTGTTCTACCTACTTGTCTAAAGTGCTAAAGTCTATAATACAGCAACAGACATATGAATAGCAACCAACTGCTTGACCATTACCAGTAAGGGATTTCTTACAGGTCACAGTGCCTGCACTTGTCATGTTGACAATGCAAATGCTATTAGTGAGGCAACAGCTAAAACCAAAGTGACGTTTTTAGTAAAGTCTTCAAACCGGATGATCACGACATATTTGTGCAAAAAAATTAAAATTTACATTTTCAGTTTTCCAATTATGCGGCAGAGTGGATGCGGTCATATCTTCACAGGTGTCAGCAGTGTGCACTAATCAAAGATAATTAGTCTTCCTGGCTGCCTATGAACTCAGGTGTTCTCTAGGGCAGTGTCATTGGGCTTCTTTTTCTCTCTTTATTAATGACATTTCATCAGTGCTTACAAATTACAGTCATTATCTACACGCAGACGATCTTCAATTGTATTCACCAGCTTTAACTAAACTTATAAGTTCTGTAGTTAAAAATACGTATTGTAACCTTGATTCGATACAACATTGGCGCATTGAAAATAATTTAAAGTTAAAAAGACACTAAGCGTATTAATTAGCTCCCGTAGAATTTTGAATGACTGCAGTAAAATGACAGTACAGTCGCTAATATTCCCCATTTTTAATGTGATGTGGTTTATGGTAATATTTTGCAACATTTAGCTGCTAACTTGCAGCACATACAGAAGTTCAGTGTTCATTTTTATTCAACCTAAAAGCAATCACATTTCATCTTATTTTGACAAACTAAACTAGTCAGGTCTGGAATAGCGACAACAGCTCACAGTCTAAAACTGGTGTACAAAATACAATTGTTGTTGACTGCAATACCAGAATACTTATACACACCCAGCTGAAAGATGACCAATCCATTAATACTCGTCCTAAGAAGACACATCTTTTAACTTAAAATGCAGGTATAAGCAAATTCTTTTACTGTCTCAATTATGATGCTGTGGAATAATTTACCTGTGGAGATAAAAACTTGACAACACTAGCCACAATAAAACTGAGAGCTATCGAGCATATCAAGATGGTATGCCGGTGATTCCATAAACAAACTTACATGACTTGGTAGTATTTCCTTTTCTGCAGTTTTTAATGACTAAAGTAAATTGTATATTTTTTACCAACCATAATATCTTACAGCCAATATGTTGTCTGCAGTTTGTCTACATATTTCATTGACTAGAGTTTCATTTTTTATATATTTTCATTTTATTTTAGATTATTCCTTGTAGTTTTTTGTGTTTTTTCCAATTTTTGTTTATAAGTTGCTAGTTACTTATGTTGAATGGTTAACTTTATAACTGGGCAAGCAATTGCAATTATATTAGTAACAGTGATATTCCCTTATGTACAAGTTTCCAAATTTTAGAAGTGTAATCAGCCACAAAAGAAATAAATTTTAGATTAATTTTATAATAACACCATAATATTATACGATGCTATGTATTTAATTGTCTGACTATGATTACAATAATTTATGTTATTATAATGTATCGTTAAAATAATTGCTTAAGTACAAGAAAAGGCATTTATCGTTAACTTTGCAAAATCACTAAAAGTAAAGCTAAATATAGGCTTGGTAGATGCTGAGCCACAGATAATTTAAATTAAAATGTAATACCATATCCTGGCTTTCGCCAGGATTCTAAGTGCCCTTAACAGCAAGATCTCGGGAGTCAATGAGTGTGAATGAGGTGGGCATGGAGCGGCACAGGAAAGGGGCAGAGGAAACGAGAGATCCTAGAGAAAACCTGTCAACTAATTTCATCATGCAGCAAGATACCTACAAGGAAAAAATTCAGGTTGACCCCACCAGGAATCATATTTCAGCAAATGAAAATTGTTTTAAACTTTTTACCTATGTGACTTTTACAGTATTTACATTAACACATTCAATTATAAATGCAAGCATTCTTTCTTGAAGAATAGCAAAATGGTTTTGGGTGAAACAAATAATATCTATGCATAATATTTCAGAGTTTTTACATGAGATAAATGTAAGACTAGCGTAGGTTTACAAGTTAATACCACTAAAATAAAAATTGTGAACACACAATAGTTAGGTATTGAATTATAAGCAAGACCCTCAATCGTGTCACAGCTAATCACATCTTCCTCACACAATGAATAATAATACTAATAATTATAATAATAACTATAATAACAACAACAACAGTTGTACATAGTGTAGTAAGGAGGGTCAAGTGCAGGAGTTGGCAGTACTGCCATAGGATGACAGTATGCGACATGGCGACGGGCCAGAACAACATGAAACATGTTGGCAGCAGGGGTGTAGAAAATGTATTTGGAATGACTATTTCCCCAGAACACATTATTTTGACCTGAAATTTTCCATCAAAGCCATTGCACACTTTTTAACACATTAAGGGGCAATTCGACTATGTTAAAAATTAATAACAATCATTCAGAGCTTACAAAAGGACAATAAGTAACAGCATGGCTTGTATGTGAGTGCAGAACTTCATTTACGTGCAAGTGCAGATACTGATTTTTTTTCTCGACAAAATTTCCCCCTGATGTATTCTGATTTTTCCCCGAACCTAGTTCCCTTGCTTGGACATATTCTGCACCCCTGGTTGGCAGCATTGGGATTCTGAGTTTAAAAAAATGCATTCTGCGTACAAAATATAATTACAAATGTCCGGGTCGACGCGCACAAATTGAGCAGTGAAACGTGAATCAGACGAGGCGGCTTCACGCGGGAACACGAAATTATTGTGAATAGAACAGCACGCACGGACACAATGGAAGAGGCGGGCGATTGGCTTATAACAGCACCAAGGCCGATTGATGTAAATTCGGGTGACGTCCAAGAAAACTGGAAACTTTTACAGTTTCAATTTGAAAACTATTGTGTAGCCATAGGGCTCGACAAGAAGGATGAAACCATTAAAGTTGCTTGTTTGTTATCCATTGTCGGGTGGGACTGCCTTAAGATATATCAGTCACTCGACATATCGGAAGTCGACAAACGGAAAACAAGCGCTAGTCTGGCTGCACTGAACAAACACTTAGCGCCTGCAAAAAAAAGTAATTTATGAGAGATGGGTGTTTAGCTCGGCACATCAAGAGACGCGAGAAAGTGCGTAACAGTTTGTATGTAGGGCTCGGGTTTTAAGTGCTACGTATGACTATGGGTCGTTAGCTGCGAAAATGTTACAAGATATGATTATAGTAAGGGTGGCAGATCACCGTCTGCTGAGGCAGTAGTTATCTGATCCAAAGCTTACTTAGCAAGGAACTATTAATACAGGGTTCCCACAGAAATATTAAAATGAATTTCCCTGACTTTCCCTGACTTTCACTGACCAATCATTAAAAATTTCCCTGACCATAATTAATATTATTATAACAACACGCCTACACAACAAACTTTTTTTTTCAGCCTCCACCATCCCCATAGCTGCCCATCATTATCCTTTTAAGCAACAGATATTTTATATA
>PNEQ01033928.1:0-19538 GCA_003012365.1 Medauroidea extradentata | reverse complement strand
TTTCAGAACATTTTCACTGACTTTCTACTCTCTTAGGGTCATTTTCCCTGACTCACAGGATTTCAAAACATGTTTCCCTGACTTTCCCTGACCACATTAATTTTCCCTGACTTTCACTGACTTTCCCTGACTTTCCAGGTCTGTGGGAACCCTGTAATATATGCAGAGCATACGAAGCAACAAACCACCAGCTGCAACATAAGGAAGCCAGCAAACCAGGGAGATTGAAGGAGAAGAAAAATAGAGGCCAACCACAGGGACAACCAAGTCCATTGGTTCACTGCTTCTGTTGTGGAGGTAACCATCAGCGCAAGAAGGAACTGTGTCCAGCCTATGGGAAAAAGTGTCGGAACTGCAACAAAATGAATCACTTTGCCACAGTGTGCAAGCAGCAAGAAAGACGGCTAGAAGGAAAAACATGTTAAGTGGACAAATGACCAGCATATGAGACTACTCATGACACACAAGGTAGACCAGGGACACACCAAGCAACAGACCAAGGTGAAAGGCAAGAACGGATACATACCCACCAATGGGAGCAGTTGTTTCAGCTAAATACAGAGAGAAAGAAGAAATGGATCACAAACCTGGCAGTGGGGGGACCACAAACACACAATCCAAGTACAGCTGTACACAGGAGCAACGTGTGATGTTATGAGCTTCAAAGACTATAAACCAATTAAAGGGACAGAACATGCAGGGCTACAAAGGAGTAGGATTCAGTTGTAGTGCTACAATGGTCAACACATACTACCAAGAGGACAAGCAGATATATTGTGTCACATACCAAACACATAAGAAGAAAAAGTGCTTTCTAGTAATTGACACAAATCAAATGCAATTGCTTTCTGCACAAAGAAGCATTAGGCTGAGGTATGTGCACAACTCTGTTATGTACAAAGCAAAGTACCCGCAATGAAGAAAACTTAATAAATCAGCACCGAGAGGTATTTCAGGGAATAGGATGCTTGCCAGAAAGCATCACATAGAAATTTCTTCCACCATTAGCTACACTTTCGAAATCTCTACACCAGTAGACACATGATGATATTGCTTGGGGGTGGGAGCATCCCCAACAGCAGGCTTTCCAAGATGTCAAAACCGCAGTCAGTAGCACACCGGTGCTGTACTACTATAACCCTAGGGAACCAGTGATTCTACAAGTAGATACCAGTCGGAGTGGGCTCGGTGCAACGCTCTTGCAACATGGGCAACCAGTCAGCTATACGTCCAGATGCCTAACCCAGACAGAGCATAGCTGGGCACACACAGAGAAGGAAGCCCTTACTATATTCTTTGGCTGTAACCACTTTCGTCACTACTTATATGGTCGAACAAACATAGTCGTGCACATGGACCACCAGCCATTAGAGAGCCACTCGTAGCGTTCTCCATACAGCTCCCAAAGCGTTGTTAGTCTGCTGCTCGCTTCATCAAGCTGCAAATGCCAAAACATCTCCAGTACATTTGTCTCACATTGCAGCAATATGATATCAGGGTGCAACACAAGAAAGGTACAGAATTGAATTTTGCAGACACACTAAGCTGGACACCAGTGCAGGAGGACCCAGGCCACGAGAAGGACAGTGAAAATGAATTTGTCGTGCAGCTGCAAACCGTCAAGAGTCCAGCAACACCTGAATCTGACACAAACCATGCTGAGTAGTATCCAAAAACAGACAACAGCAGAACCAAGAATCAGGCATTGGCATTAGTCTTTAAGGAGGGCTGGCCAGAGAATAAAGCAGATGTGCCAGTGGGAGTGTGGGAATACTGGCACTGTAGAGACGAGCTAAGTGTGCATGATGGCATGATTTTCAGAGGGGAACGTCTGGTGGTGCCGCAAGTAATGAGGACAGAGATGCTAGAGATGGCACATTCAAGTCACCAGGGTCTGGATGCGAGCCTTCGCAAAGCAAGAGATACGTTATACTGGCCACATATGAAAGACAGCATTCAAAGGAAAGACAGCAACTGTGAAACTTACACTGAATTTTCAGTGGTTCAACGGCATATGCCCATGCAGACACACAAAGTACCAGACCTACCATGGAAGCAGGTAGTGGCAGATGTGTTTCAAGTATATAACAAGCAATACCTAATATTAACGGATTACTACTCAAACTACTCGGAAATAGACAACCTGCCTAGCCGTGATTCTGCAGCTGTCATTAAAGTTATGAAGATTCCATATGCACAACATGGGATCCCAACTACAGTGATTACAGATAATGCTACATGCTTCAAGAGTTCAGAATTCCAGGCCATTGTTCAGACGTGGGACTTTCAGCATGCATCATCCTCTCCATACCACCCAAGAGTAAACTGGAAGGCGGAAGCATCAGTGAAAATTGCAAAAAGCATCATGAAGAAGTGTCTGCACACAAAGGCAGACCCGTGGCTAGCATTACAAGAAAGGGACAACATACCGACATCAGGAATGGGGACATCTACAGTACAAAGACTTATGTTCAGAATAACACGAACGCACATCCCCACATCCATGAGACTCCTGCAACTGCAAGTACCGGAGAACGTGTCAAACTTACTATAACAAAAAAAAAAAAGTACAAGCTACTCTATGATAATAAAGCACACAACCTGCCAGAACAAATTATAGGTAGAGCCACTGATTTTTGGTGAAAAGAATTCTGCAACGACTTGTTTCAATGCCTTACGTGCACACCGGCAACTATGGTTCGTGGTTATTGGCAGAATATAATAGGGCAGAGGCGTGGCTCATTTGACTGCACCAACCAGAACAATGTTACCGCGACACCACACGTCCGTGATTTGCAGGTAGGACCCCGAGACACCGAAAGTTAAAAACTTCCAATCACTGACCACGAAGGAGAGAAACACATGTTCACATAAGGCATTGAAACAAATTGTTGCAGAATTCTTTTCACCAAAAATCAGTGGCTCTAATTATAGGACAAGAGGTTTACACCAAACCAGCACCTCAAGCCCAAAGCAAGTTGTGGTACCCTGGAACAATTACAGAGCAGCTTTCATCACGCTTGTATATGGCTACGACAAAAGTTAGAACCTGATTGCAACACAACAGAGAAGACTTTAGAAGAGCAAGCAGTCAACTATTGTCAAGCAAGAAAGACTCACGGCAGCAGCTGGAGGAGGCAGTCCAGAACAACCAGCAGTAGAAACCTCTCGGAAGACGAGGGCCTGCAAACAAGATACTCACACCCCCAGCCAGAAGGACAATGGAGCACAAGGCGGGTAGGGTCATAAGGACACCAACACGCTACCAGGAATAACCAGAAGAAAAACAAAGTGAAACAAAAGGGATGAGAGGGAAGATGTACATAGTGTTGTACATAGTGTAGTGGTTGTTTTTAACACTCAACATTGTGGGACTCCACTGGCAAATCACAGGCATGTGGTGTCCCAGTTACCTTTTTCTGATTGGCACAGTCAAATAAGCGACGCCTCTACACAAAGTACACTGTCAATAACCACAAAGCAAAGCTCCTGATATGCATGTAATGCGTTAAAACTAAGTGACGCTAAAATAACTTCGCGAAAACTATTAGTACTGACTTATGTGGTCTTATACATAATTACAAGCAAAATAAAGCCATTCCTTCAATTAGTAGGAACAAAAAACTTAATAATTACTGATCCAGATACTTTGCGGAATCGTTGGCGTTAAGCTGTATTCAATGCCCGGCTTGATTATTAAATTTTGGAACACAAACGTGTTGCTATGTTTATAACGTCACTGTTAGGCCTTTCCAAGTCACACATTCATGGGTGCGAATTTTCATAAGGAAAACAGAGAAATTTAACATGGTACTGTTTGCATATGCACACAAGTGAGCCTACGTTTAGGGATATCATTGTGCAGCGTGCAACTATTGAAGATGAAGAGGTGTCAGGCCACTGGTAATTTTTTGTGGAAAATTCTGTATCAAATTCATACATTAGCCTGTATATTAGGTTTGATTATTTCCAGTTAGTTTAAAATAAACCAGCCTAAATAGAGACGTATTAAGCCACATTAAAGAGATTTTCAAAAATATTTTTGCAATGTTTTGTATCTTGAAGATAATGACACATGTCATACAAGTTATAGATTAAAATTTGTACGAAACCATCTGGACTCAGTTTAACAGCTCGTTTTGCTTCGTGAAGCAGTTGTAGTCACTATATATCAGTGTGCTGCAAATCTACTGCCAACAAGGAATGTTCTTCTTTGTTGCCCATTTGACACTTTCATGTTTAAGTAGGTCACTGAATCAGAATTAAAAAATATCTGCACATACGCATACTAGGGAAGTTAGTTTGATTATTTTTTATTGAAATATCTCTAATACTTTACAAAACGCGGTTACACAGATTTACTAACTGTCTAGTCCCGAAAGTGTTTTCACAGAATGTAAGACGAACTTGTTTTGTTTGTAGCAAGTTTCTGCTTTGCTTGTTCCAAACGACATGTCCTCTATTCTGCTGTGCTTATATTGACTCATTATATTCGCTTGTAAAATTATGGGAAAAGGCGGTAAGATAGATACAAACATAACAAGAGAAAACATAAATCACGGGAATAAATATAAATATGATATTACTGATATTTCTGAATATTATTTATAAATAGCATCAATATTTCTAATTAATTACTATGCTGATCAAAATATATATTTATTCAAGAAATTTGTTTGTATTAATGTAAGTTGTATTCAATGGACGACTTGAAGTACACGCCCCCTGACGTCACACCGCAGGGGAAAGGAAAAGTACTGTGGGAAACAAAGCTTGTTTCCAAACATGCTTATTAGTTAGTTGGTAATTGCAGAAAGCAAAAATGTTGCGCATTCATAGATTTGTACGCAAGGGTACAAAATATTAGTTTCAATTTCATTGTTAAGATACGCAAATACATAAGATTTATGATTACCCTAAATAAGCTGCAAATTCCAAACAAATAATTTTCTTGACGCACATCTCATCCGGAACATGTGAAGCCAAACACCTAAATGAAGGTTATGTTTGGTTGCGGTATACATGGAGATTGGAATTGTGTCCCACACCTGACTGAAGCTCCGCCTCTTTTCAAGTCGTCCATTTGAACAAATTGTTTACTACACAACTACATTGTGCTAGTAACACAGTAGGTACCTAATGCTCTTTTTAAAGGCGTTTACTGACGCAATGTGTTTAGCTTGCATTTTACAAAATTTTAATTAATTAATTTTTTTCACTTTTAACGCAAATACAGCTATTTTGTAGTGAGTATACATATTTACAATGTTTCATGATTTTCTCAGTTACCATAATAAACAACAAGGAAATGCTTAAGTATATACACATAACTTGTTGACGCCGTGTCCGGTGAGAGTGAGGTAGGAACGGAGCTGCGTTGGAATGCCTTGGGCGCCACCCGGTTAAGCGTGTATACCGGGAACACGAGGCTCGATGGGTCGTGGTCTGTTTGTGCCGGCATGCCCCTCTCTCACCTGGCAAGTCAAAACAGCTTCATAACGGGAAAAGCAGGGCGGACCTGGAGAAAACTACACCTTACATAGACACTTATGGGGAGGTTCACACCCCCTTACCATAGGGCCTTAAGCGAGCCAGTTTCAAATGGCAAAACAAAGTAGAACACTGGGCCGGATAGTTGCACACGCGCGTTACGTAATTCTTGCTGGACGAATCAGAGTCCCGAAGCGCGCCATGTCTCTCTCGTTCCATACGTCGCGGCCGCTGCTTCCTGACTGCCTTCTTCATGCACCAGCAGAGGGAGGGGGCGGCGAAGCCACGTGTCCTGCACTGGCAGATGACCGCGCGGCGGCCGGGATGGCAGATGTTGCACGTCTGTGTCAAGTTCACACACGCCCTGCCACCGTCACTGATCCGCCACACACACTCAAGAACCGCACATCTGCTGTTAACAACCAGCGTACACCTACCACTGACACGCTCAGCGAACACCTGCCGCGATCAGGCGTAACTCCACCTGGCCTGTGGCCTGGTATGAAGACATACGTCCCCCTCCTGAAGACGACTGGTCACGGCGGGTGTGAGCATTAGCTATGTACTTTGCTGCCGGTGTCGCCCCCGACGACTGAACACTAGGGTCTGCTGTGGATCGAAGTCTCCGGCATAATCTCCTGAGTCGTCGAGTGGTGCAAAGTAGGTCTGCTGTTTCTGTCGTGGGAGGAGGTCGCAGGTTGTAGGGCTCCCTTCGGTGTCTGTTGGTATGGGTCGAGGGAGAAGACATTGGGGTGGGGGTGCCAGCCGTCTGTAACACCAGCATATCCTGGGATGTTGTGGTCTTTACGTCCTGACGTTCTGCCACTGACGTCTGTACCGTAGGCACCAAAGATTGAGGGCCACCAGCCACGCCCCACTCCGGAAAGCGGCGAACACAAGGACGAAACCAGACAGGTACTCGGCGTCTGCATTTCCGTTCGTTCCTCGGATCGGGGTTGACCCCTTCCTCCTGCTAGCCATTTGTGCTAGGCTCGGACGAGTGTAACTGGGGTTGCCTGCTGCGTCTGTATCTTGGTTGGCATCGAGGCGACTCTTCTGGTTCCTCGATGTGTATGGTAAAAGTCGTACACTCCAGTGGCACATCCAGTTCCCACACTTCCCGGACGATGGGTTGGAGTCTCAGCTCATCCTCATCAGGCATGGTCACTATTGGTTCTGCTTCCTGCGGCGGTGTTACGACACCAGGCGTCGACGGGAGAAGTAACGTCCGTTCCAGAGTCTCGTCACATCTGCTTTGCGAGTGTTTGTCACTCTCCTCTTGGAGTGATGTCTCAGTTTGTGGGTGTAGGTGTGCTCCGGAGGAGCCTGTGTCACACTGTCTGTATCTGTCTCCTCATCAGCCGGCATGATAGGAACAACCTTTAGTTCCTCTCCATGGATATTTCGGAGGCGCCTGTCCCCATCTTGGACCAGGTAGACGTGTTGTCCTAGGCGTTTTCGCACCGTGTGGGGTCCTGTCCAGCGAGGTGCTATTCCCAGAAGTTTCGTGTGCCGGCCGACAATGGATGATTCCTAACATATATCAGTGTCCCTACCTCCAGGAGTGCAGGTGGGTTTTCCGACACTGGCAGAATTTTTCGCACATAAGCCTCCTGGTGTTGGCGGGCAGCAGTGAGTTCGGCGTCTTGGCGCTCGCCCCAGTCCTCTGCATCCTGAGGGACCTCTGGCCTGGGTTCTCCTGGAAGCGGTAGGTTGCGCCCCTGCACGAGGGTTGCTGGTGCCTGCCCTGTGGTGGCGTTAACCAGACGTCTGAGGCAGAACAGAGCCTTGCCCAGATGCTGGTCCCATTGTGAGTGGTCTTCACCAATACACAACCGAAGTTGGACCTTCAGCTCCTAGTTCCGCCTCTCTGTTGGATTAGTATGAGGGTGGTATACCGGTGTCGCATGATGTTCCAGTTGTAGTTCGCGGCACCACCTCCTCCACTGCCTACTGAGAAACTGTGAACCATTGTCTGTTAGTAGTGTTCAGGGGCACCGTCATCGTGCAAAAAATTCCTTCTGGAGCACTTTTGTAATTGTCTGACTACAGGTGTTCGTTAGTGGATACGCCTCCACCCAGCGAGAGAACATGTCAGTTACCACTAATATGAAATGATGTCCCTTGGTGGTGCGCGGATAAGGTCCCATCAAGTCCAATGCTACAGCTTCGAAGGGAGTAGTGGAAAGGTGGGGGGATTGTTGTTCGGTCCCATCTGCTCTCCGTGCCTTTTTCCGCTGGCAGACCTGGCAGCCTCGTACATAATCCCGCACATCCACTTTGAGTCCAGGCCAGTGGAAATACTGCATTACATTCGGCACTTTCTGATCTACCCCGGGCTGCCCTGCTAGTGTATCACTGTGTGCGAAGTTCAAGACTATCTCTCTCGCCTCGGGAGCCACAAACACTTTCCATGCCGTCTCCACACCTGGCGGCCTTGTTTCTAGCACTTGATCCCTTACTCGAACACGTTCCACATTACCCTCGGTGCACTTGGCTATTAAGCGCAAAGCTGTAGATGTTTTTTGTGTGTTAAGGACGTGATTATTCACAGCAGACCAGGTAGTCGGTCTGAACGAATGGGTGATTGCCTGCAGTGATGCGTGTTCCTTTGTTTCGACTTTCCTCTGTTGAGCTGAGGGACGCTCAGGAGGAAACATCACTGCCACGTCGTGGTCGTCCATGATGGTTTGAGCCGGGTATGGATCCAGTGACAAGATATAGGGGAGTTCATTGTCAACTCCGCTGACATGCTCAATCGTTAAATCAAACGACTGTAGTAACAGTGCCCAGCTGATGAGCTTACCCCTCCTTCTCTACATCGTGTCCAGTCACGTCAGAAACTTGGTGTCCATCTGTAACCTGAACTGTCTTCCTTCTAGGTGAGGGCGGTACTTACCAAGAGCCCAAACTACCGCCAGACACTCCCGCTCGTTGCTGTGATAGCGACGTTCTGCTTCTCCGAACTTGGCACTACTGTAGTTGATAATGAGTCGTGACCCGTTGTGTGCATTTTGCACCTAGCAAGAGCTCAATTTTGCGTTATATTGAACGCTTTCGTGATCAAGGAAGACTGACATCCAGACAGCACATGTGGACACCAACAGTGAGAAAAGTGGACGCAATAGCTGCAATTAGTGCTGCGATACAGAAAAGTCCGAAGCGGTCCGTATGGTGGTTGTCAAGTGTAATCAGTGTGAGCCGCACATCAGTGCACAGAATACTCAAAAATGATTTGCATTTGTTTCCATACAAAATCCAGATTGTGCAAGAGCTGAAAGATGAAGACGCAGTTCAGTGATTGCAGTTCGCCGATACATTTCTAACCATGTGTGAAAATGATGAGTCGATAATCAGCAACTTTAAATGAGTGACGAAGCACACTTCCATTTGTCTGGTTGTGTGAACAGACAGAACTGCAGGTTCTGGTCCGAGGAAAACCCACGGCAATTGCATGAAAAACCTTTGCATTCGTTTAAAGTGACAGTGTGGTGCGCAATCTCCGCCAAGCACATTGTTGGCCCTTACTTCTTCGAAGAGGGAGCTGCAACAGTCATTGCGACATCTGAACGTTATCTGCGAATGTTAGAGGACTTTTTTACTCCGGAACTGCGGGGAAGTTGTTTTAAGACAGTGTATGGTTCCAACAGTATGGCACAACAAGTCACACCGCCCGCATATGCATGACTTTCCTCAGGAGACACATCCCTACGAAACTGATTTCACGCTGGGGCGATGTCACTTGGCCACCATGTACACCCGACTTGAGTGCACCTGACTTTTTTCTTTGGGGATATCTCAAAAGGAAAGTGTACAGCACCAGACCAGTTACGTTGAACAAACTGAAAGTGAATATTCAGCAGTGCTCAGCTGAAATCCCAGCAGACACTCTCTCTTCTGTGATGAACAAAATGTTGGTTTGGTGCCGTGAGTCCGTGTAATGCGTGGACGTCACCTTAAGAACACCATTTTTTCAAAACGAAATGCAGAATGAGTTACAAACAATATCGGGCTACATTTCCTGATCAATGGCAACACATTGGTCACACTCTAATTTACTATATTCATCTGCAACATCAATTATTCACATTTGTAATGGCCCCACAATAAATAGAATACCCTGCATAAGAAAATCCACTGGGACTCTTCACAGTGTGTCTGGGATGTAAAAACACTTTCCTGGTACATGTACTTCTTCAAATTCAAAACACATAAGACACATCCTCAATTGTTGAAGCCTTGCTGTCATCTGCCAGCTATTTACTTTGCAGCAAAGGTACAAGGGGTTTATCATCTGTAAGGATCTTTACTTAGCAAAGAAAACTGAAACCTTGAGAGAGCTTCTTTATGCAAGAAAAAATTAGTGGGTGAAGAAAGGTGGCCATGTGCAATGACCTTTGCTTCAACCATCTTGCTGAGTTCTTTTTGTGTTGATGCTTTACTACCTCTGCCTGTCGAATTTGCACCACTGCTTCCTCCAGCATCAGATTGTGATCTAGTTGCGACGTTTCAGACAGTGCATCATTCGCAAACCCAATCACTAATACAGTCATAATCAGCTCGTCCTTAAAGTTTGGAAGCTCTGTCTTACCTAGCTTATATAGATCATTAATGAATGCATGTGTGTTTCCCCGTCACCTTGCCTTCATTTGAAAAAGTTTGCCCTCTAATACACAATGTTCCTTTTTACAGTGAATAAACAATCAAATCTGTTTCACTTTTTTGTACTTCTTATGGTCTTCTACTGTAAGTGCAAATGAATACAATATGTCAACCACTTCCTGCCCCATAGAATATAAGAGCATACTGACCCTGGCTTTTTGACAATTGCACTGTGATTCAAAAACATTCAAAGCATTTGAGATCCTTTTACTCCACTCAACAGACTGACGGAAATCAAAATTCTCCGGTGGAGTAACCTGTAAAGCAGCTGCCATTGTGTTGTATACTTTCATAATGCACTCGTACTGATATGCATACTGAGCGATCCAAAGCCAAACACGTCAGCACTCACTACACTATTTATATTACAGCTGCAATAACCACCTGTAATGAAAATACTATCTAAACAACTGTAAACAGATTTATTACACTCCTGACTGTTGTTAAGTTCAGTGTTTTTTTATTGGTTGTACAATGTTGGCTACTCTGTTAGTATGTATCTTTGTCTGTTAATTGAATGGAACAATGGTATTATAAATTAAAGGAAGAGGTTGCTAGGCTATCAGTATGTACAAAAGACAGAAGCATAAATTACTTACGTTTTGGTACTTGACAGATACACACGGGACAACACACATTTCCAAAGATACGCGCTTCCACGATTACGTCTCGTCCTATATTTTTGTGAGTATCTGTCAAGTACCAAAACGTAAGTACTTGTGCTTCTGTCTTTTGTACACACAAAACTATGGTATTGTTAGCTGTGATGAAATACAGTAAAGCCATATTTGTTTTGAAGATGGAAAAATATAATGTTTATAGTTTAGTCATTAAAAACCTTAGTAAGACGTACTAGCGTATTTATTTGTTAATTTCAACCAAGAAACAACAGGTTATGGTTGCAGGAACATAATTGTTATTGAGATAGAAAGTACTGCACCGAGACAATAGAGGATTCAAGATAGATGATGATGCACGAGGAGATACTATATTGAAGTTGAATAAAAACGAATTACTGTGCATGGTACAGAAGAGCCTACACATAATTAGTAGACAGGAACTGCTGGAACACCATAGACCCTGGTTTTGAAGTTTATAACCTAAATGAAACACAAGCGAGAGTAAACTGGAAAGTTATAGCTTTTTTACTCAAGAGTGTGAGTGATGTGTATGTTGAAGATATTGGTGACATTAGTTGAGCCAAGGAAACATGGGAGAAGATTGTCTGCATTCATTCATCACATATTATTAGGGACCCGGTTTTTTTCACAAAAGAATTTTGCCCCAGTTTGTTTCAGTGCCTTACGTACACATCTGCAGCTCTGCTTCACGGTTATTGGAAGCCAGTCTGTGTAAAGAGCTGTATATCATTTGACTGAGCCAATTTCAAAAACTTTCCTGCAACACCAGATGTCTGTGTTGCCAGTAGAATCTCAAGGCTCGTGGAGTTAAAATATCCTATCGCTGACCACGAAGCAGAACTGTAGGTCTACAAGTAAGGCACGGAAACAAAGCAAGACAAAATTATTTTCGTGAAAAACAAGGGTCCCTATATATTATACACTTTCCCAATGCCTCAAAATGTTACAACAGATGGTTAACAATGTGAAAACTGACTAACCTAGCATGAAAGATAATATGGCAACAATCCAAGCACAGAACAGAAAAATACAGAGTTGAGGTTTCACTCTGGAATTCAGCAACGTACAACTGGCAGGACAATTTCTCATTGGTTTACTGAAGAATAAATACAGTTTATTGATAAATCTGGTCTGCAGGGAACTGAATCCGAGCACAGAAAAGGTAAAACCACTACTCCTCAGAGAAAAGGTTATAGAAGTGCCTATACATACATCTGGAGCGCTATCGACAAGAAAAAAAGTCTATGAGCAAGAAAGGTATTGTGACATCAGTAGACAAGAGGAAATAAACAAACAGTAAAATGTTGTGTCAAGGATATATCGTTCAGCCCTGCAAACAAGTGCAGAAGCACATGACAACAGAAGATGTTTTCAATGTAATGAGTGTGGCATATTGCAAGATACTACACCAAACATAAATGTGTTTTGCAGTGGAAACAGGACACTTAGCAAACCAGTGCCGAAATTTCGTAACAGAACCAAACCGTCATAAGCCGCCAGTGTTCAAGTGCTCCTGGACGACAAGAGAGATTGAAATACTGTTCCTCGTTAGTGGGAAAAGACTCATGTCACAACCAAACAAATATTGAGTGGGTAATAGATTCAGCAGCCAGTAACCGTATATGATGAAACTTCTTTAAAATATTTCTTCAAGTATGTAAAGGAACTGTTTCTATGGGTAAAGGTTTTGCATGTATCAAAGGGACTGGAACTGTAGAAATCACCATGACCAATGAGTGTGTCGCTGATTTTCAGTACAACCTAATTTCAGGACTTAAGTTAGCAGTGAAAGAAACTGTTACCAAAATGTGTAACAGCTATGCTGTAGGGCAAGATAGCAATGAGGAAATCTTCAGGTCAAAGAAGGTTAACTATTTATATATCTGAAGCCAATACAACGCAGACGTTACAGCAGCATCTCTCAAGTGAAGCATATGAGTGACCAAAATATCGGCTCTAGGGGAAATGACCAAGATACCGACTTCAGGAGAAGAGATGCAGCTGCTCTATGCAGTGTAGGAATTTGCCACAACAGGTTGGAACATCTGCACAATTCAGCTATAATAAAGATATCAATCATAGAAGTAACTGGTAAACTTAGTAAAATATGTGATGAGTGCAAAACTGGTACACACTAATGTGATGGGAAATTTACCTACCTCTTTCGGAAGTGTACACTACATGGTCACATTAACTGATGATTATTCTCATTACATGTCAGATAGTTTGTCAAACAAAAATCTGATGTGCTTGAGGAATTCAGAAATTATAAGGCTATGGTAGAGGTGCTGCATGATTTCAAGACGAAGGCTATTCAGACAGAAGGTGAGGGAGAGTATCGAAGTAAGGCATTTGAATCCTTACTACATGAAAATTGAATAGACCGTAGAAAGACTGTGGCCAGATGCCCTCAGCAAAACGGGATGGCAGAACGGGCCAATAGAACCCAAACAAATGCCACGAGACGTATTTTGATTCAGTCAGGGTTACCCCAATCCTTTTGGGTAGATGGCAAACACAGCATGCCATGTTTGAAATCTGTCACCATCTACAGCAGTGAGCAGTAGTATACCATTTGAGTTATGGGGCGGAAAGGCAGTAAGCACCGAGGAGTATGAACGGCTAAGGGTATTTGGTTGCCAAGTCTGGCTTAAGGTAGATGGAATAGTCAAGTTGAACAATAGAGGTGCAGAGGTTATTTTTGTGGGCTCTGAACCAAACATGAAAAGTTATAGAGTGTGGGTCCAAAGTGAAAACAAGATCAAGAATTCACGACGCAGCATTTGACAAGATTGTTTTTCCTTATAAGAAACACAAAACTGAGAACCAAACAGAAATTTCACGATCAACATGTAACAGATTTAACCCAAACACCAATAGAGCAGAACCAGGTATTTTCCCATGTAGAGAAAGAGGCAAAAATGTACTGATAATGAAAGAGTTGTTTGGAAATGAGTTTGCAGATACTGTAATTTGTTTACAGATATTTGCTCACAGATTAATTTACATGATGAAAGTAGTGATGTTGAAGATTTCTTAGGCTGGGGTGGTGATGAAATTCCACAGAAGGAACACGGTACTACAGGTGAACAAAGCTTTCATAGTCCAAGCAAGTATGTAAACCGAAAGGGCACCCTTGTTGTGTTGAACAAGTGTATGGGATTGATTACCACAGAACTTACTCACATGTACTACAAAAGAAAACTCTCAGATCGTTGTTCTCCTTAGCTGTGATTAATGATTGGAGTGAACATACTGATGTTCTAACAACTTATTTTTATAATCCTTTGGAGGAAACTGTTTTCTAGCAGATGATAGGAATGTGTGGAAACTGTCAAAAGGTTTGTATGGACTGAAGCAGAATGCAAAGTAATTGTACAAAATTATAGCTAGCAGCCTTAATAATTTGGATTTAAGAAACTTGGAAGGGAAAGGTGTGCATACATAAATAAAACCAAGGTCTTGGTCATTGGTGTTTATGTGGATGGTCTGGGTTTTTGAGGAAGCTGGGGGAGATGAGCAATTTCATAGTAATGGATATTTGTAGCTCAAAGGAGGGCATTAGTATTAACCAGCACTATTACCAACTACAAATCTTTCATGATTTGCAAACCACTGAAACACACTCGAAGAGGAGAACTACACCACTGCAGTGACGAAGCTGTACCAGGTGATGAACGCGTAGACACCAAAGTATACCAAATTGCAATAGGGTAATTGTTGTATCATGTATCAAACACCACTAGATTAAACATCAACTTTGTAGTTTGTAAATTGAACATAAAAAACAAAAATCATACCAAAGAGGACTGGGACAATGAAAAACACATAGTGAGGTACTTGAAGCATACTACTAGTAACTTAAAAATTGAGTACAAAAGAAATTGCACAAAAATCCAAGTATTCTGTGATGCGCACCGAGCGAGGTGACGCAACGGTAACATGTTGGACTAGTATTCTGGAGGAACCGGGTTTGATCCCCGGCTCTAGCCATCCTGATTTTGATTTGCCATGATTTCCCGAAATCACTCCAGGCGAGTGCTGGGATGGTTTCTTAACAAAGGCCTAGTCCAGGCATTTTAGATAAAAATTGGCACAAATAAAAATGAAATTACGAAAAAGCTGATTTTTGGTGGAGACGTTCATAATTGGTGCCTGAATAATGCACTGAAAGTCCCCATCGATCTGAGGTGTGCTAACGCAGCCATCTTGAAAAAACGGCGCTCAAAAAGGTTTTATTTGAATATCTTGTTACTTTCTATTGTGAGAGCAAAAAGTATCTTATAAAAATTAATATACGTAAAATGATCTATTAAAGTGATACCTTGTGTTTTTTTGCGAGACTCATAGCTTCGGTGCTACGACGCAGTAATCGCAGCCTCGTCTTTAAGGCCTTGTGGAAGGTAAAACAAGCTATAAATTTTGAAGCATACGTTTTTACCATTAACATAAATGATTATTCACAGCTCTTCTGGAATAGGAAAGTTATACACATAGTAGACTAGCAACATGGTATGACACGATTCTTACACATTTAGAAACTTGTAAGTTTATGAACAGCCAGTTTGTAATCCTTTTTTCAAACATAAGTATTTATTGTGGATTGTTTGCAAGTGACGATATAATTATTTCCCCGCATCCAAAACAATACTTTCTTTCCTTTGCCTGGTGTTCGGTTTTGTCAAGTTGTAAGATGAGTCACAGCAGTCCCGTTGTTAAAGTGCGAGAGGGAAGGAGGTTTTCTTTTTCTTTGACGTTCCATGTGACCTTATTGTGCACCTAGCTGTTGTTGTTATCATTTTATGAGAATGTGACATTTTAGAAGAAGAGAAGGAATACATAATTGAGCTTCTAAAAATTTTGGTGAAAAACCTCTACTTCTTGAGGACATACAGCACAACTCAATTTTATCGGGTATACAAAGCAAACTTGAGCACCATCTGTCCATAATCCAAAGCAAAGGGCCTACATCTGCATTGTGGATTTAGTATTTTTACTTGGTGAACTTGGTAAAACAGTTCATCAAAGCAGAACGTTCCGATGACTGGGAACTGCACCTCAAAACAATTCAGTCTATGATACCTTTCTTTCATGCAGCAGGGCATACTCAATAAGCCGAAAGCTGCCATTTGATATATATTTGATATGTACGAACTTGAGCCTACAAAAGAATATTAAAGTTTTACAAAGAGATGATTTTTTACAATCAGATGATCACAGAAATATTGGTCTGGTTTGTGGACAGATTTGACAATAAAACAAATGCTGATGAGGATGATGAAAAGTAGAGGTGGGCTTACTCGAAGTCGTGGATGAAAGAATCGATAAGTGGATATTAGGAATGTCTGCAACATTTGAAATTTGCTCTGCTATGGAGGAATATGCTTCTGTGTACTAACTAAAGTGAACAACACACAGAGTTGAGGAGTTCACGTATCTCAAGAGACAGCAAAGACATGGACAAAGTTTTGGACTGGTTTGAAGCACACCCACCTTTCCCTGAAACAGATTACATCACGACAATCGCGACAGGACTAGTTGGTGATGACACTATTAACTGTCACACTGCTTTTACTGTAGGTAGGTACCTATGAAAGAAATTATTGGCTGCAACTTCCATGAAGTTCAACTTAAAAGAAGAAACAGAGTTAAGACATTAGCTGACATGAACTGTTCTGTAAAAATTAGAGGCGAAATTGTCCCTGTAAAAACAACTCTTCTCCTTCAGCAGTGTTTGTGTATTGCAAAAGAAGAACCAGAACTTGAAGAATTCCTCACATTTAAATTATCTCCAAGACCCTTGGCTTTGTTTGATGATGAAGGCATGCGTAAAACAAGCAGATCTGTTCTTTATAATTTATTTAGATCTGAGAGGGTGAATCCTACACCTCCGGCTGCACAAATTATGTGGTATGTCGTGGATGGAGGATTTCTTCTACATCGGGTTTACTGGCCCTCACAAAGTACATATCGTGACATTTTTGGAAGTTATCTTGCTTATGTCAGAAAACATTATGGACAACATTTTGTGATCGTATTTGATGGCTATGGTAAGAATGTAGACTGTACAAAACAAGTTGAGCATAACAGAAGCTATGTTACCCCAAAATTTGCTGAAATTTTGTTTGAAGAAGACATGACTGCAACAGTAGGATGAGATGAATTTTTAACAAATAGTAAAAATAAGAGTCACTTTATTTCATGGTTTCAACGTTATTTCAAGAAGCTAACATTGCTGTTGAACAAGCTCCTGGGGATGCTGACTTACTGATCATTCAGACTGCTCTGAACATTTGTCAAAAGAAACATGATCAAGTTTCCATTGTGGGTGAAGATACAGACCTATTGGTTTTACTGTTACACCATACTCCAGCAGACATTGATATTTTATTTGTGAAACTTGGGAAAGCAAAGAGTGAAACTTTATATTATTCAACAAAATCTTTGCAAACATCTTCTCCAAATTTAAAGGACTGTGTACTACTACTACATGCATTTTCCAGTTGTGATACTACATCCGCATTCTTTCGCAAAGGTAAAGTGTCATCGTTTAAATTACTTATGAAGAACACAAAACTAAAAGAGATTGCATCCATTTTCATGGGCGTTAACACATCAAAAGATGAAATTGGCCAAGTAGGCACAAGCTTAACACTTACACTGTATAAAGCACCCGAGTCTGAAGTATCATTAGATCATTACAGATACAAGTGTTTCAAGAATGCTGTTGCTCATAGCAATAAGGAAGTTAAGTTATCCAGTATTCCTCCAACTACTGCTGCTTCTCTCCAGCATTCTTTGAGGGTGTACCACCTAATACAAGCATGTCTTGGCCACCAACTTACACCAACTCAGTGGGGGTGGTACAGAACACAAAGGGGTCTCGAGCCAACAAACACGTTGCAACCTCCTGCTCCACAAAAGCTGCTAAACTTGATATCTTGCAACTGTTCCAAAGGTTGTGAAAGATGGTGTGGATGCAAGAAGGCAGGGATGAAATGTTCGAACCTTTGTCGTTTTTGTCAAGGAATTACATGCAGAAATATTTCACCCGTGGAATCGGAAGATGAAATTGACGAAACTGAATACCCACAGGAAGAAATATTTAACTATCACGATTGTTAATGTTCACTGTAAATCTGCAGCCACTCACGGCAAAGTGGAATAGGCCTAATGGGGAAACCACATTTTAAAAAACGTGCTGAATGTTCTACCTCAAGGGTGGTGTGGAAACGAGCAAAAAATTTATTATTTGGTTGGAGAAACACAGTGATTTTAATTTTTTACCTCACTTCACATTTCAGTTTTGTAACAGTTACAAGCAAGGGTTTACGGAGGTTTAAGCTAACGGCGTGAGAGCCGAAGAAGACAAAAAGAGGTAGACATGGAGCAGATTATGTGCCATCAGGTTATGAGGTTGCCAAGGTTGGCAGGACTGAGCATGGCATGTCCTCAGTCTCGGAGCAATGGCCGAATCGCTTGTGTTATTACTGTCTGTATCACTACTAATAGTACATGGTGGCAGCGGTAAAACGAGCAGTTGTTGAGTTTAATATTGTCTGGAGTACAGTCCTAAAAAGAAGTAATTACGGACGAAAAGGAATCGCGCACGACGGGCGGTGTGAGTAATCTAAAGCCTCCGCAGCCAATGGAATTCGGAACTCCGGCATCATGGCCGGCGTAGGAATAACGGTTTTTGCGCTATATGTCAGTGTCTGGGGATGGTTCTAAACCTCAAGCCGAAAAGGTAAATGTTCTTTTATATGTTTTGGGTGACCGAGCGGAGGAAATTTGGACACAGTTCGCACCGGAACCAGACACACTTGAGCGAGCTTTAAAGGCGTTCCGGGAATATTTTACACCAAGGACCAACACAATTTTCAAGAGATTCAAATTCAATTCTCGCGTGCAGTTACCAAGTGAAGCAGTCGGGGACTTTGTGACGGCTCTGCATACACTGGCAGCTAGTTGCGATTATGGGGACCTGAAGAACGAACTCATTCGGGACAGATTGGTGGTCGGCATGGTAGACAAGAAGACAAGCGAGCAGCTGCAGTTATGGCCAACGCTGACATTGGAAGAAGCGGTTTTAGCAGCGAAACAGGCGGCACTACAGGCACAACAGTCGTCGGTGCTTCAGCGAGAACAGCAACCCAGCAGTGGCGGTGAGGTTAACAGACTTCAAAAGGGAAGTCGTTTACCTTCTCACCAAACTGGTTCGACAAACTCAGGTATGTCAATGCGAAAATTTCCTGCACGGTCAGACGAAGCACAATGTCATTTCTGTGGATTAGCTGCGCATGAGAGGATGAAGTGCCCGGCTCGCAACGTAAAGTGCTTTAGCTGTAGTAAGTTGGGACACTGGACATCTGTGTGTAAAGCTGGGGATAAATATAGTCAGGGAAAAATTTTTGCAGTGACAGGAAATGAACAGGATAAGGCTAGTGGAAGTAATGGACAGGATGATACATTTTTTATAGGACTGTGGTTGAATTCAGTGAATAGCAAGTGGACCACTAAGGTTAAAATGGTAGAATTTGATAGGTACTTTGACTTTTTAATAGACACTGGGGCAGACATTACTTGTGTTCCTACCTCTTTAGTGCCAGGGCATATTTTGAAACAGGTAAATAGGACAGAAGAACATATTTCAGGACCTGATGGGCATAGGTTAAAGGTTGATGGGTTTTTAGAGTTAACTTTGCAAGCAAAAGGCAACACAAATAAATCGAAAGTGTTTGCAAT
>PNEQ01033927.1:21652-42718 GCA_003012365.1 Medauroidea extradentata | reverse complement strand
GTTTTATTTCATCCGTAAGTTTCAAATAACATTTCAAATTGCACTTACAGTTTACATCATTCAGCGGGGCTTTACTGGCAACTTCTTTTCCTTTGTACGAGACGTACTGCAGTCCTTTGAGCCTAGCATTCCGAATAATGTTCCGTTTGTAGTTTTCTTCGTGCACAACTCCACGCCTACGCTTTGGATTAGGTTCATCCTCTGAACTATCCGACATGGCTTAAGAACTTTATAACGTAATAATAAACAACATAATAACACTTAATTTGCACCGAAAACTCACGGAAACTAACCACTCAGTGTAAGATTAAGGTAAACAATCAAACAAATAAGTGTGTCACAAAACAAGTGATCTAATCAAGGCCGCCAACCGACACGAATGAAGTTTACCGCAGAAAGAACCTAAGCGACGGCGCTTGGGTTCTTTCTGCAATAAACGGATTATTTTAAAGACTGTCAAAGAGCATTGCTAATATGAAACATAGGTTATTTCTGCACTAAAAGATGTATTTACATTTAAATTGTACAGTACCACCAAAAACACATTTTTCGATATTTTGTCCCTTAGGTGGTTTCTGAAATAAACGATTCAATTGTTTCATAAAAATGTTTTTACGAACACAGTGAAATGCATTTGAAGCGTGTGGTAGTAGACGGGTGTAACTTGAACGACCAATAAAATATTTTACTCGGACAACTATTTAAAGAGTACTCTAGGTATTGTTGGTAGTGGAAGTAATCGGTTGAGTGAACTGACTTATTGCAGATCCGACCTTGTTCCTCGCTTCAGCGCCTGGATTAATAGCGCACCTAACAAAACAGATGGCAGTCGCGTTCTCTGAAGCACTGTGGGAAGAAAGCGCTGTAAGTGTTGTGGTTAAGAGGATATGAGAGCGACACTTTGTGTGTAAGTTCATTGTTCCTGTGTATGCCTGTACCTACGTAAATATAAGTGTTCTGAAAAAACTTTTTTTTTTTTACAGGGACTATACAGAATGGTTAACTATACTCTGTTTCATATAAGTTTGGACAAATTTGACAGCAAATTATGGGCAGTTATTTTTAGTATTTTGTGATTTGTTGCACAATGGAAGACATTTTTAGCTCACTGAACTTGAGATGTCCATTTCAGCATTTGTACTCCAAAGTTTGTCTTGTGTAGAGCCACAAATCACAAAACATTACAAATTATTGCCCATAAGTTGTCAAATTTATCCAAACTTATATGAAACTGAGTATATCTGGAAGCGCCACGTCTGAAGTAAGAACCAGCAAATTTCTCGTTATTATGTTAGTGACAGACTAAACTTCATTACTAGAGGCTAGAAAATATTCGCTAATTCACTGAGCTGTAGGCTAGCCTGCAAAAATATTTGTGAACTGAAGCAGATGCAGATGCTCAATAGCTGCTCGCTGTTAGTGACATTAGTGTGTATTAGTTATATTTCCATTAATGGCTCAGAGATGTCAAATACGTCAAAGGCCAATTGCGAAAGTGATACAATCTTACAGTTGTTGGAATTCTAGCTTGCACCCAAAAGAAAACGCGAATTTTTCAGGTCTCTAGTTATTTATTAGCTGCTCGCTGACACAGTGAAATGGGCCACAATATATTCATTATTTTGCAACGGGAAACAGCTAAAAAGGAAAAATTGCTTTATTTACGGTAGCGACTACAGAGGCCGCAACATTAACAGAAACAATGCCATATGGATTCCAAAAAGTGAATAAAAAATAAACTATGCATGTCTTGCCAGCGTGAAAAAAGCAAAACAGTGTGTCTAGTGTCTGTTCCCTGATTTATGAGAAAAATAAAACGTAAAACCCTTTTCATCACCATTGTTTTATTTTTATATTTTTACCAGATATTCTTTTTCATTGTCTTAGACACAAAATTAAACTAAGTTTTGCTCTTATAAAATTTTTTTATCTCACATAGTTTTCACGTAACGGCTCGTTTAAGCCAAAATTTGCATGTTTCGTTTTAAGGACGACACTAAAACTAACTGACGTACCAAACTGAAAAAATTCACACTATATAACGATGTTGTAGGCTATAAGTTCAGCTCTGGTAAACCACTAAATAAAATATTTTTGTACGTAAAAAAATATTGAGTTTTTAAAATTTAAAATGTAAATTTCACCATTTGTATTTTAATGTAAAATATTTTTATTCTTGGTTTTTTGTACGTGACATTATAGCCTGCGATATCTTTATTCACTGTGAATTTTTTTTTAGGTTTGGTCTATCAGTTGGTTTTAGTATAGTCTTTAAAATGGAAGCATGAAAATGTTCACTTTAACAAGCCATTTCGCCAAAATAACGAGAGAGAAGAAATTTCACGAGAGCAAAATTTAGTCACATTTTGTGTCTAAAATAAGAAAAAAAAAATATGTGGTACAAATATAAAAATAAAACAAGGGCGATGAAAATTGTTGTCTATCTCGCCCTTCCGCTTACATCACGCTTCAAGTGCGTTTAATGTGTCGCAGCGTGTTCGCAAATAGGTTTTTTTTCTACTTAACTATTCCACGTGTGCCCATTGTGCCAACGTACGAAAAGAAAAGAAACTTCACATAAGGTGGGAACCTCATAGTTATAATAACACTATGCTTATTAAAAACACTGTTTCTAAGCCCTCCAACAAGGCTAAAAACGACCTTTTCAGACTGCCGTACTTCAAAATGTACTAACCAGATCTATGTGAAACTTATATTGCGACCTGCACTGAACTTTGATACAGACTTTCTACCAATAAAATTATATGATCACCGCTTAGTGTCCCATAGTAAAAACCGTTCAGCGGAAACCTTGCATGCTAGTTCAGAGCTTGGCTCGTTGAGGCGACGTTATATTTGATGCGCGTTTCAAGGTCGCCCTTATGTCTCCGTCTTTTCTGAGCTTCTGACGCCCAGGTGGGCGGCGCCCTTAAGGCCGTGAACCATCACTCCTACTGTCTGGCTCATGGACAGTGTTTTAACGTAACACGCGTATTTTTTTATATGCGAAATTGCTTAACTTATTCAGATTGCGTTTATCTACGGATAGAACACAACACTTAAAACTGTTCCTATGATTTAAAAAATTCTGCAATCTTGATAGAATAATTATTTTTGGGGCTCTTTAAATGACTAACAACGGCTTCTTTCTTATTTATTTTTTATTACAGTAACACTTAAAATACCACATGAATTCAAAAAGTACAAAGCGTAGGGCTTGCATTGGCCTTTATTTCATACAGCCCAAAAATAAAATGTTAGGGTTTCCGCTTAAAGTCCCGCAGGAAAAAGACTAGAAGGAAAATCTTCCACGCCAGTTCGGCGTGCTTTGTAGGGCCTATAGAGGCTATACACTTCCTGCCGTGTGTAGTACTCTAGCTCTTATCGATCCGCTGTTTCCACGTGTCAAACGTGGACATTTGAAGCCGATACACAGAACTCTTTAAAGTCGCTGTTTAAGAAAATACTATACATTGTTCTTCTCGTCTCTGCACCAAGTACACGGGAAAAAAATTTTGTGACAGCTACGAAATATGTTTGGGTATTTAAGTAGCAATACTTATTTTGTGGTCACCACAAAAAAATATTTTGTTGTCACCACAAAAAAATATTTGGTTTGACACCACTTAATCATTGTGATTGTGGTCACCACAAAAACATTTAGTTTGACACCACTTAAACATTGTGGTCATTACAAAACATTTTGTTTGACACCACTTAAATATTGTGATCATTACAAAACATTTTGTGTTGACACCACTTAAATATTGTGGTCACCACAGAAACATTTAAATATAGTTGTTACACAAAAACATTTTGTTTGATACCGTGTAAATATTGTTGTCACCACAAAAACATTTTGTTTTGATACCGTGTAAATATTGTGGTCACCACAAAACATTTTGTTGACACCACTTAAATATTGTGGTCACCACAAAAAACATTTTGTTTAACACCACTTGTATTTTGTGGTCACCACAAAAACATTTTGTTGACCCCATTAAAACAGCGTGGCCACCATAAAATTGTTTTGTGGTTACTACAAAATAAGTTTGCAGGGAAGACTTCCTAAAATATTCTTCTTTCGGTGTAATATTCTGTTTGTAGCTCTATGTAGTTAATTATTTAAAGTTAATAACGATAGGCATATATTTTGAATGATGACATCAAAATCACAGTTTTCTGTTTTAGCAATTCCATAACATTGTCCACTTACGTGCAAAAAAATTATTCATATTAAATTAATTACCGAGAGCTAGCCTGTTTCTTATAAATTCAGTAAACCCCGATATTTCTTTGGGCACTTTTGATAAATTTTGCTAAACGGACAATATTGTATGCATCAAAAATTCTAATTCACAAAGCTAATATCTTAACTCGTCAATTAATTTTCAATGAGAAAATCTGTGTTCTAAAGTCACGTTTACATTTCAGTTTGTTGACCGTTGCATCCGATATTATGGAAGGATAGAGGTCAGGTATTTACACCGTTCATTAACATTAAACATTGTGGCGGAAACCGTATGTATTGGTATTTGTAACAATTTTTATGTTTTTTAACCGTGTGTGTTTAATGTGTTCCTGAAATAATAATTTCGTGATCACACGAGAAAATGTTATAAATGTTTCATTATTTTGTACGTTAGGTTTTTTGCTGTTTAGAGAGAGAGTTTTGCTGCATTAATTTAATTCGTTAAAACTGATATTACATGCGTAATCAAAATTTAATTGCATGCATATCTAGAGTGGAAGTGACTGTTGAACAGTTCAGGGACATGATATTTGTAGGCATGCACATGCCTTATACTACACGGTTTTCTTTTGAGAAAAAAAAGTATTTCGGTATGTATTGTATTCATTTCAATTCAAACATTCAAAATGCTTCTCTTAGTATGTTAATATATCGATATAGACGATGTAAACAAACTGCAATGGCGTTCTGGATAGCTGAAATCAAATAGTTTCATACAAATAACACAATTTTCTTTTTTCTTTTTTTTTTTTTTCTGCGACATGCCTGTAACCTTCGTACAAAAATCCGAACTCCCAACTGGGCAATTCATTGTTGCTGAATGAACAGTCCTCGTATGGTAGGACGTTATTCATTCGTGTCGTATTTTTATTATGACTTACCTTTCTTGTCGTTGGAATATATTTGGCCTCAACACGCAACTGCAAACTAAATCGTTTAAAATACAGCCCACGTCTATATCTTTTACAAAACACAGTTTTATATGTAAGTAGTAAGACTTATAAATCATAGAACATATCTGAAATCGATGGACGAGTTACACGATATTCAGTTAATAGATGTTTGGTTAGACCCACGAGCACCAACACTTGAAATAAAAAAAACTGAAATAATAATTTAACGAAGTCTTTGATTTATGATACTAGCTCAACGCAGCAATTTACAGTGCAGCAAGAACCTGTTTTCGCCATGTAGTGTGTGCAAAACAGTGCTATCTTGCGTTTGTTTATTGGATAGTTAAAATTCAGGAAATACTTGAAGAGTGCGTGGTAGATAAATAAACACTGAAAACATCAATTGATTTCTACACTTTTTTCGAAGCCAATATGGATAAAGTACTCAATGGCAATCCTAGATAATGGTATTTGCCAACTTTATGAGTAAATATTTATCCAAAGTTACTCATTCGTTACGAGTGATCTCTTGCGCCGTAGTTAAGTGCACGAGGTTCCGGCGTCAGAGACTACGCCTCAGAAGTTCGTAACACTGGAAACAATTTTGTTTAAAACGTTAGCTTAAACTGTTGTCTAGGATTGCTACTGTTTAATTTTCGTAAATTGTCTTCAAGAAACCTACAGTTATAGATTAATGCTTTTAGCAATTAATTATGTACCACACCCTCTTAAGGGACATTTATCCCCGTATCAAGAACAGTACATGATAGCCTACAATATTATTTGGTATTATTCCAGATTACGGCAATGATGCAAGATACGAAGGTCTAGCCTAGATTGTACCCACCTTAAAACATAGAGCCACTCACAAAAATATTTCACCTGATTGGACGTGTCCATGTATGCATAATTGTACTCTTTGGCATCATAATTCTAGTGAAGCTATTTTTCGTCTTTATCGTTTTATAAGTTGTGGATTTTAAATAGCTACCCGCAACTAACTTATAGCTTCATTTTGCAGAAAACCGAGGCAAACGATAAAACAGTAGTCTACTTTTCACAATATAACTTATTTCATAATGAGAAAATACAGTAAATATTGAATTTTATATGTGATAATATATTTACTTATTAATGTACTAAGCAATCGAGAGGAATATTAAAAAGAAAGAAAAATCTAAACTTTGCACTGTGAATTTGAGAAAGTAGTACTGATTCTGTCACCGCTTGTTTACTGTCTAAACATGTTAACTTTTTTTTATCGCGCAGAGCATCGCTAAAAAACCTTTTTACAAACTTGTCTGAAATCTGTTTTTGTACCAGATCAAACAATAAAATTATACTGTGATAACTAAAATTATTTTGTGGGTACTGATCATGCGAAATATGTTTCGTGCTCAGAACAAAATTTTTTGGACCAGATCAAACAGCAACAATATTATATTGTGGTAACTAAAATTATTTTGTGGGTACTAATCATGCGAAATATATTTCGTGCTCAGAATAAAAATATTTAGTTATCATCACTAAAATATTGTGAACATCATAAAACAATATTGTGTTTACTATAAAATAATGTGGCAAGAGTCATTTCCTACAAAAATTTTCTTTCGACGAATAAGTTAGGTATGTATAAGTTTTTATTTCGGTTTGAAATTCCATTCAGTAGCTAAACGAGTATGCAAATATATATATTTTTAACTCTTGAGATTTTTATTTTGATTTAGGGCCTACATTTCTGATATCACTCAGGTGAATTCTATGGATGTGTCGTCACTTCTTCCTATGTTCCTTGTTCTCTCCGCCTCTGATTCTGTTTATAACATTGAATCACTTGTACCTACAATTTAAGCAGTTTTAGTACGCTTATTTAATAATAATAGATTTTTTATATACGGAATTTACAACTCGTGACTTCGTTTGTAGGGTTTTCACTTTAATGCAATAATATTTCCGAAACTAAATAATTTTGAAAAATTCAAAAGGTGTAAATTGATTATACTATTTTTAAAAATGATTTTCGTTGCTTTCGCATTTTTTTTTAAATAAAAAAAATAGTTTTTGACATTTCTCTAAGTACCTTGGATAGAAAGTTTGATGATCAGTTATGCAAAAGTAAATTATTTACTATAAGAAAAATGTCATCTGGAGTAGCATGCAAAATATTCCATCTCAGACTGGCCACAGACCTAGAAAACCTGAAATTTCCAGGGAAATTTTTGTCACCTGGAATATCAGGAAAAATTCAGGGAATATCCTTGACTGGGTCATTTTGAGTTTCCATTAAATACACATGATGGAAAGTAATGAAGTTTTAGAAGCATTATTCTACCTTTAAAAAATCTACCCTAATGCAGATGCGAACATACTTATTGTTAGGTTCAATGTTACTTCCGCCGAAATTCTTGCTAAGTTCAGTGGCTGGACAACACAATGAGGTTAGAAATAATGTAAAATATTTAACTTTATTGTAATGTATGTTGAATAAATTAACTGAAAGTTGATTTCATGCATTAAAATAATCAAGGAATTTTTTTTTTGTGTCAGAGAAAAATCAGGGAATTTCAATAAGTGGCCACGGTGAATAATGAGTTTAGTTGCTGCTAATAGGCTCTAAGCTTGTCATAGATAAGACAACTTAGCAGCCTTTATCTCAGCATCAGTTTCATGCGGAGGGAAAATGACGAGAGGGAATTTTTTCCAAGTGAAATAAATTCAAGGTTGCAAGAGTGATAGTTGTCGCATGGCAGTAAGTCGTGCCTGTGGGAGGGGCTTGTAATTGGTCAGAACAACACGGCTACCGTCAGGGATAGTTGTCGTAGTAGGTCAGGGCCAAGGTCCTGGTATGACGTCAACATTCACCTCGTTATCCTTTCCAGCCGCTCACCTGTCAGCACCGCATACCTCGTATTTGCAACCTTCCATCACCGAAGTTGTCGTCTGGTAGTGTGTCCTGTGTGTTCATGTCTCACCTTGTTGCCAATATCTCCACACTGAGAGTGGGGCTTTCGACCTGCCTTCTTTTCGCCTTATTTGACTGAGCCAGAAAGATGTTCGCTTGAGAAGACGGCTTATCGCGGGAGAACTTGACTGATTTCAACGTACGTTCAGATTATTAGATTATTACTGGCGTTATCTTGTACGTGGAGGTGTTGCCCTATTTGACTGAGCCAGTAAGCAAGGTCGGGTTTAAGCTTCTAGGCGCCCTAGACAGACCCTTCAGTCTAAGCGCCCCGCAGCTTCAGTTTTCCACCCTTCCTTAACGGTCTTCAAGTGCGATAAAATCATAATTATATATTTATATGAAATATTGTTAGTTTTTTAGACGATACTTTTGAGTACATGTTACTCTAACGAAACAATTTTAGATCTCATAGTTTTCTCTTAACGGGATGTCAAAAGTCGAAATTTGCTTGTTCTGCTGCCATGCAAATAGTGAAAACCAAGAGACCTACTTAAACAAAATAATTCACTATGAACTTACGTCCCATGAGCTGTGCAATGAAACATTTAAAAATAAATACACCACGGATTATTTTGAATTTAAAAATTATCTCAAAAGTACAGAAAAAATGTTGCGAATCCAGCAAATTTTTTAAAATACAAAAAACAGCTGGCGGGATTTGTACAAATGTTTTATTACGTAACCCATAATATGTTATTTCACGGTTAATAATTTCACGTACGTAAGTCAATTGGTTTTCACTATTTGCATGGCAGCAGAGCATGCACATTTAGACTTTAGTGCACCGTTATGAGAAAAGTACGCCAGCTAAAATTGTATCGTAAGAGGAAACTGTGCTCACAAGTATCGTTTACAAAACTATCGCTATTTAATATAAATATAAAATTATTACTTTTATAGCACTTGAACACCCTTAACAACTGTTGTCCTTTCCTCGTTTTCACTACCAAATTATTTTTAAGGCACTCTGCTCTGTCCTTCATCGTTATGTATCATAATAGTAGTATCACACAAATTCAGCTTAACTGTAGCACAATTATTTGAAAATAATTAGCTGTATTGGCCATAGAACTGATAAAACTAAGAGAGAGCATAAGTCAACAATGCCAAAAGTAAAGCCAACGAAACGTTTTTTACTCCCCACTACATTGGTACTTTTAAAAAATAGTGATGGAAAGTTCACCTCGATAAAAGCGCGCCCTTGTGAAAGTTGTGCCCTCGGCCCGGGCCTAGTTGGCCTAGTGGTCAATTCGGCAATGTCAATAAATATTCATGCCGCATGTTACTTGGTTTTTTTATTTGTTTTGATTTTTTATTATTTTCATTTACTATCTGTTTGTTCCTTGCTTTATTTGACCTGATTCCATTTCGGAATTTCATGTTGTGTATGTACCCCGTTGACTAAAGCATACTCTGCTTAGTTATGGTTTTCTAATAATTGTTTAGTTTTCTTTGACAGTTATTCATTTCGCAATGGAGTATGTCCGAGCAACTAAATCCCGCCAGTAAAAATCCCGCTATTGTAATATTTAATGCCTGTTATTTGTCAGCAGACAGCTATGATGTATGAGACGTATATCACCCAATCAGACATGTCGCAAGGGACTATAGTGTTTTCAAGGGTATGTTGGCACAAAACATTTTCGCGATATACCACCATCATCTCTACTGATGATACATATAGTTTAGTAACAGCTCACAATCAGCATCAACTGTCAAGTAATATTGCTTAAATCTTAATTGTAAATCAAGCTTTGTTTTTCAGCAACAAATATATTTCGAATACACAAAAATCCTGTATTTTAAACTTTTCATGCAAGGACGCCCATCTTATAGATTTTAAAAGGGGAGGGGAAAGATCATAATATATGTTTATGTCAACAGGAACGGATATAGTATCTGTATAAATTTGTAGCCTCTGGCATATTCCGACACTGAAAAAACAGTTTTGTGGTGACTGCAAAACATTTTGTCAATATGGACCTCACCAAATATTTTGGCACTGGTTACAAAATTTTTTGGTTGTCACTGCAAAACATTATTGGGGAAAGCAAAAAATTTTAGTAGTCACTACGAAAAAATTTGGTGAGGTCGATATTGACAAAATGTTTTGCAGTCACCACAAAACCGTTTTTTCAGTGGACACACGAAACCGCGTTGATTACGAAACTTATCAAACTCGACGTAGCATACATAAAATAACACCTGGACGTGGTGCGCATGACGGAACTTTCTCCGTGCAGTGTTGCCACATTGTGCACGTAAAATGTCATCGTACAACATTTTACCACTACCATTTCCGTCTGCAGTTTAGTTCAGGCTTTGCATGTTGTGCATATGATACGGCCATTTCTTATTCGCCTGTGTACTTTTGTAGTATAATCCTGTTATGTGTATTTTAATTTCTATGGTCTATAGCACATTGTTTGCTTTGGATTTATTCTAATCAGTGCATATTTTGACAGAAAGGATGCAATAAAATAAATAGTCAACCGACTTGTGAGTTCATACTAAAATTAGACAACTGAGTTACAATTGCATTATAGGAGCCTTGAATATTAACTGAATTTCTTCGCTACCTGCTTTGGGAACTAGAAACCAACAGTCTAAAAAGTCGACCTACCTCAAGCATTTGAAAGCTAGAATGAAATATGTGCTGTGCTGGGGTTCATTACTTAGATGTCGTAATTAGTTATCTAGTTGCAATATTGGACGCAAGATCCAAGGAAATCTTAGTTTGATGAACAATGAAACGTGTCAAATATGGACTATTCGAGTGATTTGCAATTGTTTAAATACATGAAAGCTCACGGCCTTAATCAATTCAACCGTCTCTCCTGTGTTTCGTCATAGCAAACATACTGTGGTTTCTACAGGATTGTGCCAAACGATTTTTCTGTGTGTCGATTGAAAAAACATTTAGCTTCAGGCCCTCGTTACTAAGATAGGGAAAACGAATGCTAAACCGAAGGTTGTCGAAGTTTCCTCGCTCTGTCGGACAACTTATCAACGAAAAAATAAATGTTACAATGAAATAACAACGAAATGAAGCTGTGAATCCATAATAACTAGGGCTCGGTAGTTTTCGCGAAAAGATTTTTGCCCCACTTTGTTTCAGTGTCTTACGTACACACCTGCAGCCCAACTTCAAAATTATTGGCAGAGTATTTTTGTGCGGAGTTGTTATTCATTTGACTGTGCCAATTAGTACACGGTTAACAGTGACACAACACGTCTGTGATTTGCGGGTTTAACCTCAAGACGCTGGGTATTAAGGCATCCTATCACTGACCACAAAGCAGAGATGCAGGTGCGCACGTAAAGCACTGAAACAAAGTAATGCAAACATTTGATGAGCGCTTCAAGGTCGCGCAGGTAGGTAGAGCCCTATGGGCGTGGGGGGAGTTCGCAAAAAATTGTAATGATTTTAATAATTTATATTTGTAAAATGTATGGTTGTTTTTGTAGACATGTACCGTTACTATTTTTACAGTAACGAAAATTTTCTAGCTTTCATGGTTTTTATGTAATGAAACGTCAAAGTCCAAATTTGCATAAAACCGTTGTATACAAGAAACTAAAACCAAGTTACTTAATGAAATGAAATAATTCGCAGTGAAGGACAGTGTCATTGGCTACGTCAAGACATGTATAAAAACCTGCATTGAAATGTTTTGAATTAAAAAAAAAAATTACAGAAAATTGAGAATTTATTTATATCAATTTTGTAAAATACAAAATGTATTTAATACGGTTGTTTTACATAACGTGACGTAGCACGAGACACTGTTATTCAGAGCGAATTATTTTATTTCTGTAAGTCAGTTGGTTTTCGTTTATTGTACAAAACAGTTTAAAGTAAATTTTGACTATGACCTGCATTAATACAAAAACTATGAATGCTAGAAAATTTTCGTTACTGTCAAATTTAGTATCACTATATGTTTGTAAAACAAACCAACTCTCTTACAGATATAAAGATTATTAAAATTATTCCGATTTTGCAGGGGACCTCCCCTCCCCACCCTAAGGGATGTAAAACGTCAAGAATCTCCCTATTTATGTGCGTCCTTGTACTACAAATATAAGTTATTTTTCATTTCATGTTACGAAATATAACATGACTGCATGAAAACGAATATTTTTGGAGCCATGATCAGCTTCGTTCTTGCTCAACTTGGGCTTGCATCTTACCTGTCCCCTTCAGAAAGTTTTGTCAGACCTTTCTTAGAGCTCATGTGCGCTGTCGAAGACCACAAAGGAAAAAATTGTAAGGAAGTGTGATGTAATTCAAGGTCACGTCTTATGAAGTGAATTGTGCTCGCTGCAGTGCCGTGGGAAGTGAGAGGGAGTGGCAGGTATTGTCATGCATCATTATGCGATTCAGTATGGTGAAATATTGAAATATATAGATCTCCTTTGCCAACTTCATAGAGTTGAGCAGATAATAGTAGTCGAGTATTTACCATACCTGTCAAACAAACTTAATACTCTGAGAAGTACAGGTGTACACAGTTGAATTAACACTTTTGTGAATGATCTTGACGAAAAAAATTCTTTATTTATTGGTAGAGAAAGGAACATTTTATGAGTTCAACGACCGACATGCTAGAATCCATTGTCTTATGCATACTCAACAGTCTGCTATTCCTGGGAGCAGCATCTAATGGACAAATGGTCGGGGCGTGAGTGCACAGGACAGATGCAAGAGAGGTTAAATGAAATTGGTTTGGGTTAACTAAGTTGGGTTTGTTATGTTAAATTAGGTTGGGCTAGGTAATGATGGGTTAGGGTAGGTGAAAGCTAGTGACACTTAGTGTAATATAATGCAACTTAGTGAAACTTATTGCGAGATAGGATAAAGTGGGTGATAGCTATGATACTTGGTGTAAGTTAGCGCAACTTGGTTCAAGTTAGCGCAACTTGGTGCAAGTTAGCGCACTTGGTGCAAGTTTGTGCAACTTTATGCAAGTTAGTGCAATGTTGTGCAAGTTGCTGCAACTTTGTGCTAGTTAGTGCAACTTTGTGCAAGTTATGCAACTTTGTGCAAGTTAGTGCAACTTTGTGCAAGTTAGTGCAACTTTGTGCAAGTTAGTGCAACTTTGTGCAAGTTAGTGCAACTTTGTGCAAGTTAGTGCAACTTTGTGCAAGTTAGTGCAACTTTGTGCAAGTTAGTGCAACTTTGTGCAAGTTAGTGCAACTTTGTGCAAGTTAGTGCAACTTTGTGCAAGTTAGCGCAACTTTGTGCAAGTTAGCGCAACTTTGTGCAAGTTAGCGCAACTTTGTGCAAGTTAGTGCAACTTTGTGCAAGTTAGTGCAACTTTGTGCAAGTAAGCGCAACTTTGTGCAAGTTAGCGCAACTTTGTGCAAATTTGCGCAACTTTGTGCATGTTTGCGCAACTTTGTGAATTTTTGCGCAACTTGGTGCACGTTTACGCAACTTGGTGCACGTTTGCGCAACTTGATGCACGTTTGCGCAACTTGGTGCACGTTTGCGCAACTTGGTGCACTTTTGCGCAACTTGGTGCACGTTTGCGCAACTTGGTGCATGTTTGCGCAATTTTGTGCATGTTTGTGCAACTTGGTGCACGTTTGCGCAACTTGGTGCATTTTTGCGCAACTTGGTGCATGTTTGCGCAACTTGGTGCATGTTTGCGCAACTTGGTGCATGTTTGCGCAATTTGGTGCATGTTTGCGCAACTTGGTGCATGTTTGAGCAACTTGGTGCTTGTTTGCGCAACTTGGTGAATGTTTGCGCAACTTAGTGCAATTTGGTGCAAGATAGTGCATTTTGGTGCTAGTTAATGTAATGCAACATAATATAAGCAAGGTTGGGTGGAGTTGGTATGTGTTATGTTAGTTAGTTTGGGTTATGTTAGTTTGGGTTATGTTAGTTTGGGTTATGTTAGTTTGGGTTAGGTTAGTTTGGGTTAGCTTATTTTCGGTTAGGTTAGTTGGGGTTAGTTTTTTTGTTATATTAGTTTGGGTTAGGTTTTTTGGGTTTGGGTAGGTTTTTTGGATTTGGGTAGGTTTTTTTGGGTTTGGGTAGGTTTTTTTGGGTTTGGGTAGGTTTTTTTGGGTTCGGGTAGGTTTTTTGGGTTTGGTTAGGTTTTTTTGGTTTGGTTAGGTTTTTTTGGTTTGGTTAGGTTGGGTTAGGGTAGGTTGGGTTAGGGTAGGTTGGGTTAGGGTAGGTTGGGTTAGGGTAGGTAGGGTTAGGGTAGGTTGGGTTGGGTTAGGGTGGGTTGGGTTAGGGTAGGTTGGGTTGGGTTGGGTTAGGGTAGGTTGGGTTGGGTTAGGGTAGGTTGGGTTAGGGTAGGTTGGGTTAGGGTAGGTTGGGTTAGGTAGGGTTAAGGTAGGTTGGGTTAGGGTAGGTTGGGTTAGGTTGGGTTAAGGTAGGTTGGGTTAGATGGTTCTTGGTAACCACAACAATTCTGACACCTCCAGTAAATCTCTGAGCCAATAATTAAAATGTTACTAATAATGGTCGTCTTTAGTAGCAGGCCGTTGTCTTGAATGTGATAACGCTGCATCGGAGGCCTGCTGCCGGTCGCTTTTTGGTCGTTCTAGTCAGTGTAGACATGTACACGCCACTAAAGCTGCATCTAGACACGTTACAGTGACTGGGGCTATAAAATATTTAGGAATACAGATGTGAAATGGCAGGTAGGACAGCGAACTCAGTCACACACGCCAGCAAAATGGCTTCCCTGGCCAGCAACATGGCGGAAACGCCGACCGCCAATCCGCGTAAGGTGGCTGCCCTGCTATCCGGCAGCCAGGCCATTAAGAAACCTGCCGTAACATGCAGGAACCAGACATACACGGGGCTGATGTCAACAGCCTCGGGCAGCCAATACGAGGTGAAATTCGCCCGTATCAAACGAGCCGTCATGTCATTTCACGTCTGTATTACTACTTAGTCTGTGCTAGGGCAGTCAAGAAGCAGGTACCCCCGATGCAGCGTTGCCACATTCAAGACTCCGACCTCCTACTAAAGAACTAATGCATGCCTTCATCACTGTGTCAGCGAGCAGGTAATGATCTCAGTACATATATATTCTTTGAGGTTAACAGGTAAGTGAATCCGCGAATTTTTCCCGACTCAATCACTTTCAATTCCGAAATCTTTGGTAAGTCGACGTTACATCTCGTTGACAACGAGGTGATTAGAGACGATTACATACAGCTTGACACGACGAGAACATGACCTGGGAGAGGAAGTGACCATGGTCTACCTTAAAGAACCATCCCAGTATTCGTCTCAGGATGGCCGGTGCCGGGAATCTAAAGCGGTCCCTCCCGAATGCGAGTCCAACCTTTAAGGCTCGGCGTCAGTCGCCATATTTAATAATTTTATTTTTCGCTCAAACGAATTTCTAAGAAGATTTACTATAATATCAATTATATTTATCTTGCGCCACAATAAAAGCACCGTACTTTAATTGCAAACGTATATTTAAGCCGTATTCAGTCGAGCAAATTAAGAATGTGAAAAAAAAAAATTGCTCGACTAATTACTACTTAAATATACGTTAAAAGTTTAAATGCGATGATTTTATTATAGCGCAGGGTAAATAGAATTGATCTTATAGTAACAAATTTTACATTTTCCTTCTCAGAATTTCGTAAGAGCGATAAATAAAATAATTCTATAAGGCAACTGATGCCGAGCCTTAAGGGGCCTCCCTAGATAGGTTGTGTTTGTGTGTGTGAGGCGGGAGTGATAAGGTTGCCGTTGACAGGCGCATGTACTATATTATCATCTCTCCGCGCAAGCCACTCGGCTGACGTGCAGTGCTTTACTACTATCAATTTTCCTATGGTACATTAAGCGGTGATTACGTTATTTTATTGGTGAGAAGTATTGTTCAAAGTCTAACGGTTTTTTAGTCGTGATTTTTTAATTCGGTTGTTATTTTCCCAGATACGGCAGTCTGGAAAACCGATTTTTGGTCATTTTGAGGGGCCTGAAAATGATGATTTTTAAACTATAGTGATATAGTTTGAAATGTGTATTCTTTTCGTAGATATACACATGTTATGCACGTTTAGTAGTTTCGGCAAGAAAAAATCGCAACTAACTGCAACGCATTTCAAGTGCAGGTAGGCAGGCCCCTTAAACTTTGTGACTGCAAGGTTGGTAGTCGGTAATCGTAGTCTTTAGCAACTTGTTTTGTCGCAAGGATACCATTGTGTTCGTCTGTTTCTTTGATCGTCTTACTGTCCATAGTTACTCTTTTATTTGTTTTCATTCACATTCCTCAAGGTGTCTGTGTTTCTGCTGTGTCGTCTACATCCAGTTTGTTTGTCATTTGTCAGTTGTTTCGAACTTACTGACGGAATTTCTTTTGCGGGGTAATCTGAGTTATTTCTTATTGCTCGAGTCCTCGTTTGTGTTCATTTATTTTCTTGTAAATCATTGACTGAATTCCGTATAGAATCGAGTAGTTTACCTTTGTTTGACAGGGCAAAGAAAGAAATTTGGTTTATTTTCTTGTCTGTTTGTGTGTATTTTCTGGATTTATGTGACACTTCAATGCAATAAACGGTATGTCGAAAATACTTCCTTTATTTCGTAGTCTTTTGTCCGTGAAAAGCCAACGTGTAAAATAACTGTTCCTTCTTGAGAACTCAACATTTCCCTCGCAACAGAAAGAATAAAGGTCGCGAGCAGAAACAAAACTTCCAAGCTAATGGAGTATTGCCGCGTGTTGACGCAAGTGCGTGTGAAATTCGTGGACATAGTTATCTGTATCGGGTACGAGCTAACTACTTTCACGTTGCGCACACATTGGGCGCCGTGCAGTGAGGAAGAGAACTCGTACAGTGGCGGCTCGTGGGTTGTTTCCAGGTAGGGCTGCAGTTGCCAAGAGCTGTACAAGGTTGTGCTCTGGTTGACTCTACAGCCACTGACACTAAGGGGCACTAGGGACACTCCATTGCAAACTGATATGGCATGGTAGCTTTCGCGAAAATATTTTTACCCCTCTTTGTTTCAATGACTTAAGTGCACACTTGCAGCTCAACTACATGATTATTGGCAGAGTGTTTTTTGTGCAGAGTTATTATTCATTTGACTGTGCCAATCAGTACACGGATAACTATGACAACATGTTTGTGATTTGCAGGTTTAAGGGGTATTGATCCCTACCACCTTGGATTTATCTGTTTTTTCTCGATAACTTCTGTTCCAGTCGATGTATCAAAATATTTGTCACGACAAGGCACAGATACAAACTTAATCGATTTTCTGCAATTGCTGGAACCATAATATATTCATTAATTTACAATGGGAAATAGCTGAACAGGAATAATTGCTTTATTTACGGGAGCGACTACAGAGGCCACAAAATTAACAGAAACTATGCCATATGGAT
Organism: Medauroidea extradentata; assembly: GCA_003012365.1. Taxonomy (NCBI): domain Eukaryota; kingdom Metazoa; phylum Arthropoda; class Insecta; order Phasmatodea; family Phasmatidae; genus Medauroidea; species Medauroidea extradentata. Next base: position 25,231 of record PNEQ01033927.1, on the reverse strand, counting down.
TCTAAAAAGTGAATGAAATAATAAACTATGCCTTGTCAGCGTGAAAAAAGCAAAACAGTGTGTTTATTCCCTGATTTATAAGAAAACCCGTAAAACCGATCTGACAGGGATCAACTCCCCTTAACCTCCAGACGTTACGGCATCCAATCACTGACTACAAAGCAGACATGCAGGTGCGCACGTAAGGCACTGAAACAAAGTGGTACAACATTTTTTTCGCGAAAACTACCGGGCCCTGGAAATGGACGACAATAACGTGATCTGCCACGGAGAATACTTCTGTCCAATAATTGAACGCGGCGTAGAGACCAAACATTCGTGAAGGTGCGCACACGTAATCGACTTCACGAAGAGACTCGTGGCAATTGTCACTACAGATTGTGCTCTGTTACGTAATTGCAGAGCAGCTAATTTATGGCGAAAATATTTACGCACAATTTCCTTTCAGTGCCTCATGTGCACATCTGCGGCTCTGTTTGCGATTGGACGTTTTAATCGCATTTGTCTTGTGAACCTATAGGCAAATCACCGACGTATGGTTTCATAATAATTAGAGACCCTGTTTTTTTTTGTTTTTTTTTTTCGCGATAGGAGTTTTGTCCCAGTTTGTTTCAGTGCCGTACGTGCACATCTGCAATTCTGCTTCATGGTTATTGGCGGCGTGTCTATGTGAAGAGCCGTATCTCATTTGACTGAGCCAATTACAATAACTTTCCTGCAACACAGCAGTATGTGATTTGCCGGTAGAATCTCAAGGCCCTTTAAAATAGCCAATCACTGACCACGAAGCAGAACTGCAGATGTGCACGTAAGGCACGGAAACAAAGTGAGGCAAAATTCTTTTCGCGAAAAACCAGGCTCTCTAGTAATAATCGTGTTCTGATTGTTGCAGTCAAATGAGAGTCGTGTCTGAACAAAAACACGCTGCCAATAACCATAAAGCAAAGCTGCAGATGTACACGTAAGGCATTGAATCAAAATGATGCAAACATGTTTACGTAATAAACTCGTGGCTCTGTGCATAGAGCGGTAAAGTTTAGTCTGTCTCCATATAACAACGCGAATTGTGCAGGTCTCTACTAGTAACTAGATGCCCGGAAAAGTCGCGGGTTCAACTTCCTGCATGATAGACTGCACAGTCGTGTGTACACTCTGCCCTCAGATACTTTTACATTGGCTGTTACTCCAGTGACAAGGTAGCGCGCAAGGCAGTGAGTGTTTTCATGATGGCCTGCTATTGGTTCACAGCCCTCAACTAAACGTTACGCTCCAATCGCGAAAGTAGTGAACGTGCACAGGTATTTGAAATCTTACGTTTTTTGAAATGAATTCGCGAAATTTCTAGCCTCTAATTAGGCTATAACAAAGAGAAGTACACTGTAAAAAAAACGTTCCTAAAATGCTTGGGAAGTAATTAACCTAACTGCAGTATGGGACAGTTACCGTACTTCCGTCTTGTAAATATGGAAACTTTTACACTTGTTACAATACAAGTCTGGTAACTTCAGTATACATTTGACTGTTTTATAAGAAAAGTTTAGGTGTGCTACCATGGATGTCTGGGAAACACTACTACCATACCTAATTTCTTAGCTCTTCTATACGCAAGTGTGGAAAATTTACAAACTTTTTTAGAGTGTAGCGAAAAATAACCTAACGGCATGTTGTAGAACTATTGAATAAGTTAAGGTTATTACTTTCTTGTTTACATAAATTTTCTCTTAATTTATATGTTTGGTGAACTGCTGTTTTTTGTTTGTCATTTACTTACTACGTGGCAATGAATAGTTATTAGGTATTCATCTTGCAATGTTGGGCGGCATAAATCTGATGTTAATAAAATGTAGATTGCCGTTGCCTGTTGCCTTGAGGCGGAGACTAGTGTTCTCGCAGAACTGCAAAAGTGTCCGGAATTAGATTATAGTTAGAGGTAAGTAAATTTCGCAGATACATTCCACGTCAGGTTGAACGCCAATTACTTATACTTCATTGTCATGTCTGTGACTTGCTAGCGGCTGTTACGAAACGCGTTTGACTACCGCAAGCCAGTAGTAAATAAGGCAATAATGCGAAGTGTTATCGCTTGCTACCTGCTTGTATGGTTTTATAACCAATGCCAATGGACGACTTAGAGGCGGAGCTTCAGTCAGGTGTGGGAAACAATTCCTATCTCCATGGATACCGCAGCCGAACATAACCTTCATTTAGCTGCATGTTCGGCTTCACATGTCCCGGATGAGATGTACGTCAAGAAAGTTGATCATTTGTTTGGAATTTGCCGTTTTTTTTTTTCAGGTAAATATTCATCTTATGTATTTGCGTATCTTAACCATGAAATTGAAACTAATATTTTTTACCCTTGCGTGCGAATCTATGAATACGCAACATTTTTGCTTTCTGCAATTACCTACCAACAAATCAGCATGTTTGTAAACAAGCTTTATTTCCCACAGTACTTTTCCCCTGTGGTGACGTCAGAGGGCGTGTACTTCAAGTCGTCCATAGATAATCGATTGTGGCCAGTGAGTGTATAGGACTGACAAATCTAGGCTGCTGCCAGATGAATCCGCGAAATTGATGTACCTCTATTTATAGTGTATTTGTTGTGATTATAGGCCCGAAATGTCGCGGGTTCAACGCCCGACATGGCTGCACTCTACAGTCCTGTATACACTGTGTCCTCTGATACTTGTACAGCGGCTGTTGCTCCAGTGAGTGGCCGGTTGTATGTGCGACAAGAAAGCGCGGGAGTCTAGGAGTGTTTAAATACAGGTCTGCTATAGGTTCACAAGCCTCAAAGAATGTTTTGAGCAACAGTTTCCCAGCCGCGAAAGTAATAAACGGTAGAAGAATTTGAAATCTAACGTCTTCTCAAATGAATTCGAAACATTTCCGGAACTCCAGCTATGATCCCTGTTTAACTAAACGTGCTAAAAATAAATTTGTTAGATCTAAGTAGTCACTAATATCTACAAAACGATCACTATTACGTATAAATATAAAACTGTAAAATTTTAACATCTAAGTGTCCTTAATTTAACTATACAAGCTTATGAAAGTAGTTACGAAAAAAAAATATCCTAGACAGTGGTTTTTATCGAATTTGTGAGCTTTTTATGTATATCTTTTTAAGAAGCACCGAATTTTTCTGCATAACCATAGCCGTCTTTAGTATAAGGCCACAGCCTTAGATCTGGCAACCCTGTCAGGAAGGGTCACTTCAACACTTGTATTGCCAAAGGCAGCGACTCCCCCTGATTCGCCGGTATGTAGGGCACAATAACGAATCAGGTAGAGTCATTGTTTTTGACGAGCTAAAAGAAGCGTTAAAATGACCCTTCTTGACAGGGTTGCCAGTTCTAAGGTTGCGGCCGTCTACTAAAGACGGCTATGGCATAACATAGCACGTGATTAAATTAAAATTATTTTCCTTCGTTAATGGTTCACTGTTACATGAATCAAACTTGGAAAATATTCAGTCTTTACATACAACCAAAAATGTGGGTCAGAATGGTTCTTTCACACACACACACACACACACACACACACACACACACACACACACACACACACACACAC
>PNEQ01033927.1:0-21552 GCA_003012365.1 Medauroidea extradentata | reverse complement strand
AAACGAGACCTCTGAAATGTTGGGTGAAATAATTGATAATCTTTGTCACGTACCAGGTTAATAAGTTCTTTTTATTTCAAGGCTAGAGAAGAAACAGACCATCATTCGCTTGCCTAAACGAGTCTTTGTTCAAGTTCGACTTAATAAAAAAAGCGCATAGACTCATCGCTTGTAAAAGTCAAAGTCGAGGGTTCTAAGTATCTTGACATTTCACGGAAATAAATATCGCGCTAAAACTATCGTTCGGCCGTGGTACTTTTCCCAGCACACTGACCGTGAGATTTATTTCCATCCTAGCGATCATTGCAAAGAGTATTTACGCTGTTACGTAACATAAATATTATTTTATAAAACGCTCATGATCTTACTTTGCGTTTTTTATGGTCAGTCCAGTATAACGTTGATGAAGTTATGTAAAATCAGGATGTCTAAAACAAAATTTGTCTCTTATTAAGTTGGTATCTTACCATTGCATGTAACTCGTTCACTATCTTGTCGCTGTGGTACAGTGTTAGTGTGTCTGCCTGGAAATCTCAAGGTACAGGAGTACTAAATATTATGTCAAGGTCTCGAGAATACATAGCAACTAAGAGTATTCCATATTTCTGGAAAACGAAGTGCCAGTAATTTAAAGAAGCTCTATTTTTGTGAAGAAAATGGTCTAATGTTACGGAGGATTCCCTTATAATGCAAAACTTTTTTACTTTGCGAAGATTTCTGGATAATTGTTTGCCTGTACTTTTCCGTAATTTCACGGGAATGTTTTCTAACAGTGCTCTAACCGTCATCTGTACTTCTAATAATGACATGCGACTATGCAACATGTTGTGTACACACGAAAGTTATGTCTAGCGTTTAGAACGGCGTAGTTGTGCAGAGAGCGCCGTGCGTACGTGACGTGAAAGAAGGCGTGTGTGATGTGTGCGAGCGGGACAGAGAGACGCTGGGCGGTGTGGCTGTCCTTGGAACACACACGACGTAAACACAGCACGTGAAGCTGTGATCTCCTGCACGTGTATATGAGTCCAGTGTTGTTCTTCCTGCTCCATCAATAACGACGATAACAGTGGCGGCCCTGGGGTAGGCCTACTGCGCGCTAATAACCCACCACCCACTACAACCTATTACTCAGCTCGGTTATTGTTCACTGAACACTGTTAAGGCCAGCCTTCTATAAATACATTCCTTTTCGTAGTGGTAGGCCTATGTATTTCAGTGTCCACATTCGCACTATCTCTGTGTATAAGTAGTTCTGCGTACTTAAAGAGTACGTGGTAGATAAATAAACTCTGAAAACATAATTTGATTTCTACGCTTTTTTTTTTCGGAGCCAACATGGATAAAAAACTCAAAGACAACCCTAGATAATGGTATTTGCCAACTTTATGAGTAAATATTTATCACGAATTACTAATTTGTTACGCATGATACCTTGCGCCGCAATTAAATGCACGAGGTTCCGGCGTCAGAGATTGTGCCTCAGAAGTTCGTAACACTGGAAACTATTTTGTTTAAAACATTGGCTAAAACTATTGTATACGATTGTTGTTGTTTCATTTTCGCAAATTAGCTTCAAGAAAACTACAGTTATAGATTAATGCTTTTAGCGTTGAATTATGTACCACGCCCTCTTAAGGACGTCGCCTACCTGCGCGTCAGAAGCTAAAAAACGACGGAGCAGTAAGGTCGACCTTGAAGCGCGCATCAAATGCCGCGTCGCCTCAACAAGCCAAGCGCTGAACTAGCGTGCAAGGTTCACGCCGAACGGTTTTTACTATGGGACATTAAGCGGTGGCCATATAATTTTATTGGTGGAAAGTCTGCAACTAAGTTCAGTGCAGGTCGCAATCTGAGTTTCACATACGCCCGGTTCGTACATTTTGAAGTATGGAAGTCTGAAAAAAACGTTTTTAGCCATGTTGAAGGGCTTAGAAACTGTGCTTTTAATGAGCGTGGCGTTTTAACAATGAGGTTCCGACCTTGTCTGAAGTTTGTTTTCTTTTCGTACGTTAGGAGACTGGGCACACGTGGAATATTTTCGTGGGAAAGACCTGTTTACGAACACACTACAACGCATTTGAAGCGTGGGGTAGGCGCCCGCCTTAAGGCCGAACTGTATAAATGCGCCCCTACCACACTGCTGACAATAATCTGATTGTATTTACAGTCAAAAACTAGAATTATCGACGTATTACTAGAGACGGGAAAAATTTGCGGGTTCACTGAGCTGTAGGCTAGCCTGCAAGAACATTTAAGAACTGAAGTAGACAGAAGATGCTCATTAGCTGATTGCTGTTAGTGATATATGTCTGCATTCGTTACATATCCATTATTGACTTAGATACTTCCAGGAAGTGTCAAATAATTCAAAGGCCAATTACAAAAGTTACACTAAAGTTCTTAAAATGCTAGCTTGTGCCCAAAATAAATCGCGAATTTTTCAGGTCTCAACGAATTACATGTCTCGTAATTATCATTTCTTCAATATTTTACTAAACTTTTGAAATAATAGCCTACTGTATAAAATACGTATAGCCAAAAATTACATATATTTAACTTTGTCCCTAGTGACTGTATTTGAGCTGTAGTAGCCGAGGTGGTCAGGCCACCTGCCTCCCACCAAGGCGATCCTGGTTCGATTTCCAGCGTGGTGGGTCCCAGATTTTCACATGTGGTAATCGCGCCGGGCGATGCCGTTGGTCGGTAGGTTTTCTCGGGGATCTCCCGTTTCCCCTACCCCTTTATTCTGGCGTTGCTCCATACTTACCTCATGTCACCCTTCACCGACGAAGAAAACCTTTATGTTAACCGCTGACCGAAATAAATAAATTTTATATATATATATATATATATATAATTTGCTGTCCTTGAGCTATTGAGTAGCTCTATTTTTTAGACGTTGCTTAGTTCTAATCATAATTCTTACAACTATGGTTTTTATACGTGGAAACACCGTTGTTGGGTCGCAGTCATTCCAGCAGTGTTTTTTATATTCTCAGTTATTAAAATTATTCGAGTATATATATGCTTACCATGCGACAGTACCTCCATAAAAAACCGAGCGAAGTTCCGTTGGACCAGCATTCGTGGAGACCCGGTTTTGATTCCCGGCTATAGACACCCTGATTTATTTCCCCATGGTTTCCCGAAATCTCTCAAGGAATGGTTATTTAACATAGGCCAAGTCTGATTCCCCTTGTATACTGGTTTGTGTCTTTGTACTAAGTTGTGTTTACCCTTCTCGACTTGTGGCGGTCGTCGAGTCGGAAACCCCACTTCAGAGGGTGTAGGTGGGGGGGGGGGAAGGGAACGCTGAAAACCGCGACTGAAATCCATACTTTTTGAAAGTCAGACTGGAGAAAATACACAACAACGATCCTAGGTATTCATATTTGCCAACTTACAACAGTACGATAAAACTTCTTTTATGCGCGCGATCTCTTGCGCCACAATCATTCGATGGCCCACTTCAAAAGGGAAACAAATAAAAAAATTGCATTTTTGAAATTGGCTCACCAACACACAGACAGAAGTGCACCCTACCCAGTTGAAAAGAAAAAAAACTAGTAAAATCGCGTGAATTCCCTTGGTTTAATAGCGTGACACTTTATTATGATTGCCAGTGAAGTTCTAGAAATAGTGTGTCTCGTAATTTAGAGGTACATTAAGACAGTTACTGGATAACTATCTATACGACCATAATTAGTATTCTGTAACTAAACATGGCGACGTGACAGTCTTTCAAGTCTCCTGACCCTCTATATAAAGATCGGGTTCTAGGTTGTTACAGGACAAAGTTCATGAAAACTGCGGTGTCCTACGACCATCCTCATTGGAGAACAAATCCTACTGAAATATTGCTTGAAGAGAAACAGAAATACACAATTTTGTTAGCCTTAAATAATATAATATGAATTGTGAATTATAGGTCTGTGTATATCAACTACTAGCTGTCCGGCTGCAACTTTGCCCGCGCGAAATTATGTAGTGTAAACAGTAACTCTGGATAAAATATGTGATCCATGAATTTAACAGCTAGCGTACTCAATAACAGTGAACTTAGAAATGTCTTAGCTCAGTGTAAAGATCGCGCGCAATATGCTCGTATGATGTCATAGTAATTCCCATCGCAAAGTCTTGCACGGGATACGAACCCGTAACCCCACCCCTTCCAGACCACTAACTTTATACAATACCTGAGTGAATGCTTAAAGCCAGGCAGTGATAATTCTTTCGTATGTACAGGCTACAGTCCAAAGAGGTTTTATTTATGAGTAGGTTGGCAAAAAGAAACAACTGTTGAATCATTCCTCCGTGATCATTCTCTTTTTTCGGGCGACTGTAACATTTTACTGCTTTTCACATCCTTAATTTTCGAATTTCATAAAATCCTGAATTTTATTAGTTGACATTTACATAAACTTCATTCTTACTAAAAAAACATCTCGATATCTCAAAGGATATAAGCGGTACGGATGATTATTTTAAACCACGATTTATTTTTTAACAGATTTCAAGGACGAATTTCGAAAAATCCTGAAATTCCTTTTTTTATATTTACGTAACATTTATTTTGAAGCAAAAACCGTTTCAATATTTCCACTGGTTTAGGAGATATGTGGGATTAATTAAAAACTCATTTTTTTAAAAAGAGTTTTCAAGGACGAATTTTAAAAATTATAAAATTGCTTTTTTGATATTTTCTTAAGCATTATTTTAAAGAAAAAATCAATTCACGATCTGAAATGGTTCAGGATAGATCACGGATTAATGAAAAACACATTTTACGGCTTTTCATTCCCTTAATTTTCGAATTTCACAAAATCGAAAAATTCGCAAATATGCATTTTTTTGAGCAATATAATGAAGTTAAAAAATTATGATAGATTTCTCGGTTAATGAAATATCACGGATTATTTGAAAAAAACAATTCACCCCTTTTCACCCCTTTAAGTATCGAATTTCGAAAAATCAGTTCCTAGTGGGTGCCTACGGGCCATGGGGAAGCTTCCCTCAAAATTTCATGGTTCTAGGTCCAGCGGTTTGGGCTGTGTGTTGATGAGTGAGTGAGTGAGTGTATCAGAAAACTTATTTTATATATTAAGATGACAGCAGGCACAAGCAACAGGTTCAATACATCTGTGTGCTGATATCTCTTGGCTGGATATACTAGCATAGAACCAGTGCTGCTATCTCTTGTAAGCGCAGCACACTATCTTTCTATTAGAGACGAGTTGAAGTTATAACTTTTAATTTCGGAACTATAAACAGGAACAAATAGGATTTATACAATTTAAAACTAAACTTAAGTAAGTTAATGAGTAATTCAAAAGACGCTGTAAAAACTGAGAAAATATTATTCAGTAAGATGTATGAAAGTTATCACAGTAGATCCCACAATGTTGCCAAGTATATTGATATTTTGGTATAGAGATGTGTTAGAGAATACGACATAAAGATAGCCACGAGCGAATATCTTAATGCCGCTCACGAAATCCGTCATAGGTGGCCATCTTTACCAGAGATGAAGCTAAAGAATGGACCCTCAGAAATCTGGACCACGTGACCGGGCTAACTCTAGTGAGTTAACTTTTCGTATCCGCCCTGTGGAGGCGAGGCAGAGTGAGTGCGTGAGAGTATTTGGTCAGCGTTTCACATCGAGGTCTTTAGCGCTGGTGAGGGATGACATAATGTGACCATGGAGCAGCACCGGAATGAAAGGGTGGGGAAAACGGGAGATCCCCGAGAAAACCCGCCGGCCAACGGCAGCGTCCGGCACGAGTCCCACATGCGAAAATCAGGGGACCAACCCCGCCGGGAATCGAACCCAGATAGCCTTGATGGGAGGCGAATGGTCTGACCACTCGGAGCGGCAGAGCAAATTCCTTAGGCATAAGGCTGTCGAAAGAAGGGGGTTTAGCAAGGTCGGGCGGCCGGCCACTTCCTGCATTCGCAGGTCATTACGTAAACAGTCACCGCGACCCTGCGCGATATTTCAAGGGCAACCCATCGCGCGAGAACTGCCGTCATACGCCGTTGTCACGCTCCTACTTCATTGAAGAGCATTGTTTGAGATGATGATTTACCGCGGGAAAACTTACTGTTTGCTGCGTTTCAACGAACGCTCACCTTGCCAGAAGATTACTGGCTTTCGCTCGTGCGTAGAGCTGTTGCCCTATTTGACTGAGCCAATAATAATTCGCTACTAAAATAAATTATGCCTGTTATTGATCTACATACAGTTACGTAGTGATCTCATGGATATACGCCATTGCTTGCGAATGTTGCCAAGTTTTTGTGGTTTTATCTGCGATTTGGCAACATTCGCAAGCAATGGCGTATATCCACGAATACTCATCTTGTCACAGTTATGTAGTGTCAGACGTATATGACCCATCATATATGTCGCAATAAAGTTTAGTTAGAGATTATGGTTAGGGGCACGAGTATTTCGCATATTACCTTGGCAACAGCGTAGACTTCTCAGATCTATACACACACTGGCCAAAGTCAAATACCTATTGGCCTGTAACCGTAACACGTGTTACCACCACGACTTGTTTACTTATTTATCACTGGCTTGCAGTCGTCAAAGATGTGTTAAAACAGGTGTCGTGTAATCACTAGAGACATGAACTTTTCGCGAAAAGAAATTTGCCTCACTTTGTGTCAGTGACTTGTGTGCACGTCTGCAGACTTGCTTCACGGTCAGAGATTGGATGTTTTGACATTCGTGTGTCGTAGGGTTTTCAACGCAAATCACATACGTGTGGTGTTACAGTAACCTTATTGTGATTGGTACAGTCAAATGAGAAACGTCACAGTTCAAAGGCACGCTGCCAATATATGTGAAGCAGAACTGCAGACGTGCACATAAGGCACTGGAACAAAGTGAGGCAAAATTCTTTTCGCGAAAAGTTCATGTCTCTAGTAATCACAGAAGGAGTAGTGAAGTATACAATATTGGCATTCAACCTGACCTAGAAGCAATACGTAGAGACGTGAAAAATTCGCGTTTTCTTTCAGGCATAAGCTAGAATTCCAGCAACTGTAATTTCCTGCTACTTTCACAAGTGGCTGTTGACTTATTTGACACCACCTTGAAGTCGATGAGCCAATAATAACAAATGTTATTAATTGCGGGCCCATTTCACCGTGTCAACGAGCAGCCAATGAACAGCTGTTGTCAGCTTGAGTACGTAGATATTATTAGAGGCTAGCCTACAGGTAAGTGACCCCGCGAATTTTTCCGATCTCTATCAATACGTGAAATAATAGTGCCTCTAATTAAGGATATATCGCGAAAATTTTTCTGCGCCAACATACCTTTGCAAACACTGTAGTTTCATGCGACATGTATGATTGGGTGTTAACATAGCCATCTTTAGTATAAGCCCGAGGCCTTAGATCTGGCAACCCTGTCAGGAAGGGTCATTTTTAACACTTATTTTGTCTCGTCAAAGGCAGCACCTTCCCCTGATTCGCCGGTGTGTTGGGCAGAATAACGAATCAGGTAGAGTCATTGTCTTTGGAGAGCTAAAATAAGTGTTCTGACAGGGTTGCCAGATTTAAGGCCACGGTCTTCTTCTAATAACGGATAGGATGTTACACGTCTAACACAACACAGCTGTCTGCTGACCAATAATGGCATGATGTACGGAGCGGTGCCGGAATGAAGGGGCGGTTATGCGTACATAAGAAATAGTGACTGAATCTGAAGGTATATTTTCATAAAAAGGTGGTAATTTTGTTGATAATGACATGACGATAAGTTATTAAAAATGAAAAATTCAACATATAGGATGAGCATCTTTTAATTCATTTTCTTTTCCCTAAAACTGTTCCCCTGAGAGTGATACGTTAAGGTAACATTTGTCATATTAACATACGATTAAGAGTCTTTAAAAGCTATTTATAAAACTGTAAGACAACGTAATCCTATCACCTTTCTCCTCACTGTAAGATATGTTGGCAGTTCAAGACTGTTCCCAGATGTTAGATCTTTTATTATAAAAAAAAACATAATTATGAACATAATATCATTTTCTTCTTTAGTAGATTTTATGATTTACAGTTTTATACACTTGAAATAAGTACCGGTTTTTAGGTGTGGATACTTCCCTCACGAATTAATGCTACAGACCTGAAAATTTGGTGTTATTATCTGTCTACAGCGTAGACTGCAAGATGTGGTTTGTTCCCTCGATGTTCTTCTGTTAGCATACAACGTCGTGACTTGCAGCGGAAAACACGTTTGTATAACAAATAGAATTTCCACAGTAGAGTGACCAATCGCATGTAAAGCTAACTAATGTATAACAAATAGAATTTCCACAGTACTGTAGAGTGACCAATCGCATGTAAAGCTAACTAATGTCACATGAGGCCGGTGATCAATGACGTCGAAGACTGTGTTAAGGTAGAAGTCTTGGTGAACGTATTTTGCGCGTTGCGTTCCAGGCCTTAAAGTATGGAAGCTATATGGGCGACACAGCACGTGCATCACTTCCCCTAGCCTGTAGAGGCGCAAGTCATTGAACTGCCGTGCAGTCTCCCCGCCTGTATGAGACTTTCAGTGGTGACCCTATACTTACATAACTAGGGTCAGGAAGTTTTCGCGATAATATTTTTGCACGACTTTGTTCCAGTGCCTTGCGTGCCCACCAGCAGCTCTGGTTTCTGTTTATTGGGTGCGTGTCTTTGGCTCAGTCAAATGGGCAACTACTCCGCCACTTGCGACACCATACATCGTTGACTTGCTGGCAGAACACCAAGACGCTGGTAGTTAAAACATCCAATCACAAGCCACGAAGCATAAATGCAGGTGTGCACGTAAGGCACTGAAACAAAGTGGTGCAAACATCTTAACGCGAAAACTTCCTGGCTCACATGACTAGAGATGGTGAAATTTCGCGAATTCAATGACCTGCAAGTTAGAATCAAATATCCTATGCATACTCAAGCCCCGTCTATTCGTTCATTGTCTGTTGTTCCACTGAGTAGCAGCTAGTGGACAAGTGGTCTAGGATTGAGTATGTATAGGATAGTTGATTAGAACATGCAGGTCGTTAAATCACCGACATTTTCCAGCCTCTACGTATTAATAAAGATAAAGGTGTGGTATAACCGCCTATACCTTTTAAAATATTATACGCTGATATCTACGTGCCTAAAAAAAGACCGCAAAAACACCCATTTTCTCCATTTTCAGCCGCTAGAAAATATGATGGAATGAGTAGTTGTGAACGTGAAATGGGAACACACACGTTTAACGTTCTTTAAATGCTATTTCTAAGCAGACATCTTTCATGTGCGATGAACGGTTTTCGAACAATCTGCCGACGGCTGTAGCATCTCCACAGCACTATGCGGCCTGAGCAGGCGGCCACCTTAAGAGCTCTACATGTCAATGAAGTCTAGGTTGTTCCCAAATAATAACATGAAATTTGCACGTTATATCTAATGCTGTCTATGCACTCAACCAACATTTTTATACTTACAGTTTAGGATCTTCTGTATAACTAGAGTTCGATTATTTCGCGTAGTGGTTCTAGGTCAGGTTGAACTTCAATAACGTATACTTCACTCCTCCTTCTGTGTTTATACGAGAGAGGTTCCACCTAACATTTGACGACTGCAAGCCAGTTATAAATAAAGCTGTTTTTACACGACGCAATTTATTTTTCGCGCAGCTCCTTGCGCGCAATCACTCGTGCGATAATTGCATGAAATCTCTCATAGTTAGAGACACTGGTATATCGCGGGAAAAGTTGATTGTTTGCTAGGCTCCAACATACTATGTATAACACTGAAGGTTTTGCACTTATATAGGCTATCGTTTATATGAAGATCTGTCTCTCTCTTCAACAGACCCAATTAGAACTGTGCAGTTTTAACACAGAACATGTGTGATTTGCCAGAAAACTGTTCACACGTGGAACGATTGAGATACTACAGTTTATTAGAGACTATGTTAAATATTTTCGCGATTTTCCAGTGTCTCTACTCATAGTCAATTTTACACAGCTCAATTTCCCCACACAATATACATGCAATTTGTATTCTTTCCGCCAAAGTTTAGAACAAATGGATAACCTAAAAGCACCAAATGTACACTTGCAGTGATGGAAATGTTATCTGACGAAGATTAAAATAATCGTGAACCATGTAGGAACTCGTTTTTTTATCACTTCAGTGGTAAGCTAGTCTTTTCCCGGACTTCCAATACAGACGTGGCCACCGCCTTTAATACATTCTCGTACAAATGTTTGTCGTGATAATTTGGTGATTTTGTTATAGTGGACTAGAAATGTTTTGTATTCGTCCAAAAGTTGCAAAAACCACTCTGGTGTCGATTCCACGTTTGTATGTTGTTTGTAGTTTTTGTTTATAATTGCAACTACGCGCATAAATTTACTTCAGAGAATGGCCAATCACGTTGCTTGTTCCACACAATTTGCACCGAAATATAGAGCATGTTCTATTTGCCGAATTTGCGTCGTCGCTTGCATTGCGTGTGATGTTCCAAGAATTGTGTGTCTGAGCTCCAATGCAATATCAGCATACTGCGTGGAAATCGTATGCACATTGCGTCGTGGAAAACCAGCTTAAGGAAGCAAGTCGTGGAGATATGACGTGCTACACGTTTGTACTGTTAGAAGCCAATGGATATTCGGCTTCAGCCGGTACACGTATAGCACTGATAAGTCTAGGCTTTTGCCAGATGAATACGCGAAATACTCGTGCCTCTATGTACATCATACGCGTTATTTTAGTGTGTAGGTGTGCGTGTGTCATTCACTTTTAAAACTGAGACAAAATTCCATTAATTGCGGGTCTCATTAAGCATCACAACAGTCATTCCACAAATGAAATGTTCTTAATGATAAAATCTCAATTTAAGAATGCATGCCAGCTACACCACAAGTTCCTACTAGCCTCTACATTAATTAGAGCCATAAAGCAGCGGGATACAACGTTACCATAGCTAATTTAGCATGAGAGTAATTTGGTACAGTCGACGTGTACCCAACAGGAAACTACGTGTTCTCCAAGATAGGAGATTTTCGCTTTACGAGGCAGGATAGGTTATAATTACGAGCTTCTCTCTAATGGAGATTTTACAACGTCCGTGGATTTTGCGAAAGCGAGCGCAGCTCTGATGACTAGTTGGCAAAGACGTGCATGAACCACAGCTTGTATAACTTCTTACCTGCTGCAGACTGAGTATAAGGCTGAGCTTTACCCGTCCTGAAGACAGGATCCTCCTAGATAGGAAGAAATACAGCCAGATACTAAACTCTTCTGCCTTGTTCCCAGCAGGCTTGTAGAACTACAAGGAGAGATGATGGTATATCGCGAAAATATTTTTACCAACATACCCTTGAAAACACTGTAGTTTCTTGCAACATATATGATTAGTAGAGACATGCAAAATGCGAGTTATTTTCTGACAAGTTTCTGACTCGTTCGGCGTCTCCCGCTGGCAGATATTGTCGTGACTTGCCGTGGAGAATGCTTACACGGTAGAGAGGCCAATCTCTGTAAAGACGCAACACACGTAAATTACAACACATAAAAGTTCTTGGCCAATTGAATAGCAGATTATTCTCTGTTATGTATAGGAAAGTGAAGTTTAGTCTGCTACCAAATTATAACGTGAATTTTGCATGTCTCCAATTATGAGGTAAAGTACGTCTAACACAATGTAACTGTCTGCAGACCAATAACAGGCACCAAATATTACAATAGCGGGATTCTTATTGACTCAGTCAAATAGGATAACAGCTCCAAGTACAAGCTAAAGCCAGTAATCTTCTGGTAAGCTGAACGTGTGTTGAAACCCAGCAGTCAAGTTTTCCCGCGATAAACCGTTATCTCTAACTACCATCTCTAGGCATAGTTCACCTGTTTACGGACTGATTACATACGTTCAGTCGTGGCGCACCAGAGTTATCATTGGTCCAGTCAAATAGGGACTCGCCACAAACGAAGTAAAAGCGTCGAGAATAAATACATTACTTTAAAGCTTAGCGAATTGTCAACATTTCCCGCGATAAATCACCATCCGTAATTACCATACCTAGGCTCCTGCGTGTACAATTAAAAAAATTTCCTCTCGATTCTGAAAGTCGGCTTGTTCGTAGATTTCCAGCGGAAAATTTCAAGAGATTCGTAGAACTGGTTGCGGATGGCCTTACGTACGTGGGCACGCATGTCATAGGACATTGTCGAGACGGGGAAGAATCTCTCGGTTGTTCGAAGGTCGGCTTGCAGGAAATTTCCTGAATCTTAATGCTTGCACTAGTCAGAGAATCATGCATGCGCGTCATATCGTGACCTGTGAAGTTGCCTTTCTCTTTCCCCTTTATCGTGCACTGGAGGTCTTGGTTTTTGTGAATGAATGAGCAAAGTTTTACCAGCAAATGGATTTGAAGACTTCCTGTGATCCGGGTCCGATACCCGGTGGTTTCGGTCATCGGATTTTTCACATGTGGAAATTGTGCCGGACGCTGCTTCTGTTCGGCGGGTTTCATCGGAGATTTCCGTTCCACCCGCCCTTATTCCATGGCATTCATCAGGGCAAGGCGATGCATACAGGCTCCCAGTTGTAACCAGGGTCGGAGTTAGCACTAGGCCCAGGCCTAGAGCGCAACTTTCACAAGGACGCACTTTTATCGAAGAGAACATGTGAAAAATTTCCATTCACAATTTGTTAAAAGTATTAATATGGTGACGAGTAAAACATATTTAATTGCTTTACTTCAGACATGTTTGGCTTATTCTGTCTCTTATTAGTTTTATCTGCTCTATGGCCGATACAGCTACTTATTTTCAAATAACTGTGTTACAATTGAATCAGTCATTTGAGAAACACCACATGTCACATTTTACGCAACATGGGTTTATTGCTATTTACTCTTCAATGCGCAAAACTCAAACGTCGAATACAGACGTGACACGTACTACAATTTTTTTTAATAACATTGCCTTATTTGGAAGGTTTTTGAAAATAAACATTCTCAGTGTAACATTGTTTAACAGCTATTTCTTGAATGTAACATGTGGTGATTCTCAAATGACGGATTCAATGGACGACTTGAAGTACACTCCCCCTGACGTCAGACCGCAGGGGAAATACTGTGGGGAAACAAAGCTTGTTTACAAACATTCTGATTTGTTAGTTGGTAATTGCAGAAAGCGAAAATGTTGCGTATTCGTAGATTTGCACGTAAGGGTAAAAAGTATTACTTTCAATTTAATGGTTAAGATACGCAAATACGTAAGATATATTTTACCCGAAAATGCGGCAAATTCCAAACAAATAATGAATTTTCGTGTCGTACATCTCATCCGGGACATGTGAAGCCAAACAGCTAAATGAAGGTTACGTTCGGCTGCGGTATCCATGGAGATAGGAATTGTATCCCATACCTGACTGAAGTTCCGCCTCTTTTCAAGTCGTCCATAAGGCTGAATTACTATTGTGTTATCAGTGTTATTATACATAGCGAGAGGACAAAGTAGAGTATTTTAAATAACGTGGTGGTGAAAACGGGCAAAGGATGCCAGTTGTTAAGGAAGGATGGAAAACAGAGGCTCGAGTGCGCTTAGAAGGTTTAATCCGGTCTTGGTTGTAAGTTTGCATCCGTCCCTCGGGTAGTCTCCTTATACGATAATATTACTATGCAGATTTGCTTTAGGAATGCATGCTCCTAGATATGCAAGGCTACGTTTATATTTCGAGTTTTATTGTATGCATTTAATTATCAATACGTACTTTACGGGATCGCAGCTGATTCACAGCGTAATCAATGCTAGTGATAACAAATAATTATATATGTCGGTTTATATGATTGGGTGATGCACGTCTGATACAACGTAGCTGCCTACAAACAAATAAGAGGCCTAGGAACCCCCATTTTTAGCGAAAAGTTTGCCCCAGTTTGTTTCAGTGCCTTACGTGCACATCTGCAATTTTGCTTCATTGTTATTGGCAGCGTGTCTGTGTGAAGAGCCGTATCTCATTTGACTGAGCCAATTACAATAACGTTCCTGCAACACCACACGTCTGTACTTTGCCGGCAAAATCCCACGGCTCGAGAGAGATAAAATACCCTATCACTGACCACGAAGCATACCCTGACAGAAGTGCACACAGGACACCGAAACAAAGTGGGGCAAAATTCTTTTCGCTAAAAACAGGGGTCCCTAGGCATCACATTTTACAATAGCAGGATTCTTATTGGCTCAGTCAAATAGGGTAACAGCTGTAAATACAAGCTAAAACCAGTAATATCTAATAAAATGAACGTGCGTTGTGAAACCCAGCAAACAGTCAAGTTTTCCCGCGATAAACCATCATCTCTACAAAGAATGTGTCTGTACCGGCAACTTGCTGTACACAATTTTTATTTATTTCCATTTATAAATTACAGCATTCATGGGGCTTATTCATAGTCGTTTTTGACCCGGACTAGTGCGGGATTATCGTCGGACTGATTTTTTGTCTTATTCATAGACGCGGACTATATCTAGTCCGACGTTATTTGGCGTTTATGAATAAGGTAACACTTGGTTCGGACTATAGGACCAACCCTGGACTAACTGGCACAAGATGATCTCAGGATCATCTCGGAACTATCTCACGACTATGAATAAGGCCCCCTATGTTTTCCTTTTTTTTTTTTATATAAAATGGAAAACAACACACTCACATAAGCTAAGTTTGTGTGTGAGTGCTACTAGACACCTTTATTTTTCTTATCTTGATGTGGTAATTTATAGGTACACTTATGGACAGAAACACAATTTATTTTGATATAACTACGTGAATGTTTAGCAAAAAAATATTTATGAAACTTATAAAATCACTATAGATAATATTTTAACACTAAAAAAGAAATAAAAGGTGATAAGTTTTGAGTGTGGTGAAACATTTACACCTGTTTTTAGTTTCACAATAGTTTTCATTTTGAAAATAGTAAAGATGAATGCTAAACTGCTAAATTTATCAATACTTAACTTTATCATGAACAATCTATAGTAATGACTTACCAATACTCGCGGACCGACGACGATGATAGATTGTCAACGTTCAGAGAGCTCCTGCGTACAAAATGCTATTCTTCATTCTCGAAGTTCGGAGTACTGGCCATACGTCTATCCTGCCCCCCCTCCCCCCAACGGTCTAACTGTGACCCCATTGGCCTGGAGTTGTCCCCTGGGCGGGGCGACAGCATCCGATAACTTGTCGCGCCGTGAAACTGACACATACCTACATAGACCGAAAATGATCTTACAGTCGATATTTTCCTTAAGTGTTCATGTTTCTCCGATTATCATAAACTGTTTGAAAGCCATGCTTTCAGTGGTTCCCAACAGGTGGTCATTAAAAATAACTTGACGACTGCAAGCCAGTTTTAAATAAGGAAACAAATCGTGGGGATATCACGCACAGAGAAAAAGGTTTGGTTGATTCAACCGTACACATGTTTGTATATGGCCAAACAAGTATTTGTTTGATTCAACAAAAGTTTTTTTGGCTGAACAACATATGAAATGCGCCAAGTATAGGCTTTGTTGTCCTAACAAAATGTATATTTAACTGGACTAAAACATCCTTTTGGGACAAATATACCTGCCAGACAACCAAATATGTTGTTGATTCAACTGTTACACGCTTGTTTGGCCACATGCAAACATATATACGGTTGAATGAACCAAACCTTTTTCTCTGTGCGTGCTGCACGTTTGTACTGTTAGAAGCCAATGTATATTCGGCTTCAGCCGGTACACGTATAGAACTGAGAAGTCTAGGATATTGCCAGATGAATACGCGAAATACTCGTGCCTCTGCATATAGCCCATATAGTTTTAGGTTAAATTATTTCATTCGAGTTAGTCAGTTGGTTTTTGTTATTTGCATGTTCCCGTAACTTGCAAATCTTGACTTTGACTTGCCGCTATGGGAAGACTGGCAGAGCCGAAAAACGTTTTACAAGTGGAAAACGTAGTCGCAAGCAACGTCTATAAAACTAACACTATGGCGTACAGTCATGCAAATTATGAATTTTTGCCACTTGGACACGCTTACGGGCGCAGCCTACCTACGCGTTAGAGGTTCAAAAGCGACGGAGCTATAAGGGCGACGCTGAAGCGTGTATTAAATGCTAAATCGCCAATACAGGATAAGCACTGAACACACATTTCTGAGTTTCATATACTTCGCGTTAGTGCATTTTCAAGTACGGCAGTCTGAAAAACCCGTTTTTAGCTATGTTGGAGGGATTTGAAACAGTGTTTTGAATGAGTATTGTCTCTTAATAACAACTTTCAGTCGTTTCCAGAAGTGTTTTACTATCGTACATTGGCACACTGGACGCATGTCGAATAGTTTCGTAAAAAAAAAGTATTTCCCTGTTCATAATAACGCATTTGAAGAGCCTGGTAGGCGGCAGTCTTAATGGGGAGTGTAAACACAATTTCATTGTACTTTCAGGTTTGAGCAATAACATTTATTTAAATTGTATTGTCAAAATTTTCTCTTCGACAAAGCATAGGATATATTTTTGGGAAAACTGCTTAACATAAATAATAATGGCATCGTTTATAAATTTGTCATGCACAATCATTTCAAGATAATTCTTGAAAGTTAACATATAATTCTATTGCAATGATTCTACGTGATGTGACATTGCAACACACACATACCACACCACTAACTTTACATCAATCAGTTTAAAAATATAATTTCTTATTAATTTTTATTACATTACATATTTTTGTATCGTGATTTGAAGAACTATCCTAACAAATTACACATCTTCTCTGATGCCACTCGGGCATCTACCACATCGGTTCGAATCACACCTCCTCCTTGCCTTCCCCTCCCCATGACACCGAAAATACAAAAAATGACTCATTCGGTATGCCAAATATCTTAACTCTTCTTTTGGGCTCTTTGATTCCTTGTTTCAGGAGCTGATAACAATCTCAGACATGAAAGCAGAGGACAACTGACACTTCGAAATAGATTTATTTACAAATATATATATATTTTAAATTTTACTTAATTTAATATTTTATAAGTCATCTAACGCCACTTCATCATAATTATTAGAACCGACGATTTTTTGCGGAAAGAATTCTGCAACAGTTGGTTTCAACGCCGTATGTTCACATATGAAGCTCTGCTCCATGGTTACTGGCAGAATGTATTATTGCTAGAGATGATGGTTTATCGCGGGAAAACTTGACTATTTGCTAGGCTTCAACGTACGTTCAGCTTATCAAAAGATTACTGGCCTTTCCTTCTACGCGAAGCTACTGCCCTATTTGACCAAGCCAATAAGAATACCGCTATTTTAATATTTGATGCACGTTATTGGTCTATAGACAGCTACGTTGTGTCAGTGTTTTCAAGGCTATGTTGGCACAAAACATTTTCGCGATATGCCATCATCTCTAATTATTGCACAGATGTGGCTCATTTGACTGTGCCAACAAGAACAAGGTTACTGCGACACCACACGTCTGTGATTTGCGGGTAGAACCCTAGACGCTGAGAGTTACAAACAGCCAATCACTGACCATGAAGCAGGGCTGCATATGTGCACATAAGGCATTCAAACAAAGTTATTTATTGTATATAGTATTACAAGTGTTAAATAAGCCCAACAATTGTGGAACCTATTATAATCATTGAGTACCGCCATGCTCGGCAACTTGTACAGTATGGGCACGATAGTATATTAAGTCCAGATGAAATTATTTTACTCTTTCTCACACTCGTGTGATGACCAGTTAAATAGTGTTTCATCCAACTGTATCACTCAAGTATGGTTTATGCTGTTCATCCGTTTACACTGCTTCACATAATTTTAACGTTTCA
The DNA here is from genome assembly GCA_003012365.1 of Medauroidea extradentata. NCBI lineage: Eukaryota > Metazoa > Arthropoda > Insecta > Phasmatodea > Phasmatidae > Medauroidea > Medauroidea extradentata. The sequence continues at coordinate 3,659 of PNEQ01033927.1, read as the reverse complement.
TTAATTTTTTTTCTTTGTGGCAAGGAAGTATTAATTTGTTCAACACAAGTACTGTCTTAAAAACTATCACTAGCTTTAGCATAAATACTACTAATAAACTAAACTGAGATGGAAACGATTTTCAGGCCAACGGTTTTTATTTATGCTTTTTTTTTTTTTTAGTTTTATTTTTTAGGTCCTGAAAGGGAGCAGATATGGCAAAACCGTTACATAGAAATGTTGAATTTTGTTTGTACTTTGGAGCTTTTTTTTTTTTTGTTTAAAAAACGTAGGATTCAATAATTTTGGCTAATTATCGACTTAGTTAAATCTTCTTGAAGTAAATATTTAGCGAAAGTTATAGAAACTAATGCTTTGAAAAATAATTAGGCTACGTGGTACAAACCATTACAACATTTCTATGCAACAGTCTCCCTTTCATGATTTAAAAAAATAAATATTACAGAAATAGCATTAATAGGGACACGTGACCTTTAAACATACGGGTAATATATTCAAATATATTTGGAAGCATATGCCTAGGGACAGGAATTTTTGGCGTAAATATTTTTGCCCCACTTTGTTTCAGTGTTTTACGTGCACACCTGCAGCTCAACTTCGTTGCTATTGGTAGAGCGTTTTTGTGCAGAGTTGTTATTCATTTGACTGTGCCAATCAGTACACGGATAACAGCCACATATCACGTCTCCAGACGCTGTGTGTTACGGCATCCAACACTGACCACAAAACAGAGATGCAGGTGTGCACGTTAAAGCAGAAAGTGCTGCAAAAATCTTTTCGCCAAAATTTCCTGTCCCTACATAGGCCTAAGTCCACTGATTTTTGGTCAAAACAGTTTTGCACCAACTTGTTTAGTGATTCACGTGCCATCTGTAGAGCCACGATTTTATGGCGAAAATATTTTTGTAACATTTGGTTTTAATACGTCATGTGCACACCTTCAGCTCTGCTACATCGTCTGCGATTGGATGATCTGACCCTCACTTGCCTTGGAAAATTACAGACGTACGGAGTCACAATAATCTTATTCTGATCGGTGCAGTCAAATGAGAAACGTGTCTGGACAAAGACACCCTGTCGACAATGAAGCAGAACTGACGATGTGCACGTGAGACACTGAAACCAAGTGGTGCAAAACTCTATTCGCGACCAAATCGTGGTCCTAGGAAACTGCAACTGTACTTCATGGTAATTGGCAGCATGTCTTCGTGTAGATGCTGCTCTCATTTGACTGCGCCAATCAGATCACTGAGGCCCGTATCTATAAACGGTTTTCGAATGACAACCAACTGCTATCCACGTAGAGAAAGTATTGGTGAGAAGATGGTTGTCATTCGAAAGAGGTCTATAGTTTCGACCCTGAGACTCCACACGACTGTGACTTGCTGGTGGAGCCACAGGTCACTCAGGGTTTAAAACACCCAATCACTAACCTTGAAGCAGAACTACTGATGTAAGTAGTTGAAACAAGTTGGTCCAGAACAATTCTTGTCAAGAATCAATGGCTCAAAATACGCCATGCAAGACGAAACTCAAAGAACAACAGAGTTTCCAGGAAGAGGCTAGACTTAAATCAGGCAATACGTGGCTCGTAGACGGGAAATACCATCGAGTCGAATGAAACGTTGTCACGTTTGAGCAAATTTCAAATTTCGCTGGGTCGAATACGTTTTACGGCAAGATTCGTTTCTGAAGTGCAGGAAGTGTATGCACAGAGAAAAAGGTTTGTTACAGTTAACCATGCGTAAGTTTGTATATGGCGAAACAAAATTATATATTTTATCCAACAAAATTTTTTTTTTGGGCTGAACAATCTGTGTTTTGTTGGTGTAACAAAATCCATGTTTAACAAGACTAAACCCTCTTGTTGAGGTTACAAAATCAGCCAGGCAATCATACATGTGGTTGATTCAACGTCTACACTGTTGTTTCATCATATACGAACATATATACGGTTGACTCAACCAAACCTTTTTCTGTGTGTGCGAGTGCACATTTTTTTCCTCAGGAAGACTGTTTGGTTTGGTCGTGTGTTTGCAGTCGTGGTTTCTTCTGTGACGTGCGGAGGAAGTAAATGTACCAGGTAATAAACTTGTTCACCCGACATCGCTGGCAGACAACGAACATTTCCACAGGAATTTTCCTCAAGACGAGGTCCACTTGCTGGGGAAAACCTTCACCCCACGTTCACCCCTTCCCCTCTGTTCTGTGGCTTCATTTCTTCCTCCTAGTTTCGATCTGCGGGGAGCAACAACCTATGTCTCTGACGTCAAAGGACTAGGACACCTACCCAACTCTTTCTCTTTTCCCCTTCCTTTCTCTACTCTTCCCTAGCTCTCTCTTTAAATTTATTCGCCTTTTTTAACAGACTCATTGACTTAATTAGTCTAGAGCTTGCGATTTTTGGCAAAAATTATAATATTTTGGACTCAACTTATTTAGTGATTCTCGTGCATGTCTGCAGTTCTGCTTCATGTATTTAAACATGGATTAGGGGCTCCTTGCTACATTTTAACTGTTTTAGTAATTTTTCTATTTGTACGAGATATAGTTTGTTTTGTAGACATATGTCGGGATTATTTAATCACAATAACGAACATTTTCTAGCTTGCATAGTGTTTGTAAAATGACATGTCAAAGCCCAAATTCGTATAAAATTGTTTTGTACTAGAAAGGAAAACCAACTGACTTTCAGAAATGAAATAAGTAACACTGAAGAACAGTAGCATGGGCTACGTCAAGACGTGTATAAAACCAGCACTGTACATTATAGGGTAAACTGACCATATATCGTGATATAACATAATATCGTGATAAACCACGTTGAGGGCTTCACAACATTGGGAAGGCTCTGTACACCGAGTTCACTAGGTCGCCAACAGAGAGCAGGCATGTACAGGTTCGGCAATAAGTGACCACTGTATCAAATATAATATCACAATTAAAATGTTAAACATGTTTCTGTTACTGTAGTTCGAAGTCTTAGTATCACGAAGTAGGGTAGGTTTACCCTACATAGAAAAATGATTTAATTTCGCGAATAATGCAGATCCTTCAAATCTATATATATCTATATATATAAAAATGAAAGGTGACTGATTGACTGACTGACTGACTGATTGACTGACTGACTGACTGACATATCAAACTGCAGCCCAAACCACTGGACCTAGAATCGTGAAATTTTTTGTGGGGGTTCCTTTCAGGTCGTAGGCGAGCACTAAGAAGGGATTTTTCGAAATTCAACCTCTAAGGGGGTGAAAAGGGGTGAAATGTGTTTCCGAAGAAACGTCGTTAGAGCTCGAACCCGACGGCCTATGATCGTGATTTTTACTTTAATAGGACACTTGTAAAAATGCATATTAGCCAATTTAAGGATTTTTCGAAGTTCAACTTTTAAGAGGCTGAAAAGACGTTAAATGTGTTTCCAATCAACTATCGATATCTATCGAACCCTTCAGGATAGAGAGTTGATATTCACTTCAAAATATTGCTTACGTAAATACCCAAAAAGTAGTTTTAGGTTTTTTTGAAATTCGACCCCCAGGCAGTAAAAAGGGGCAAAATGTGTTTTTAATGAATCGTCTTTATCTTTGAAACACAATTGGCTATCGTCGTGATTTTAACTTTAATTGGTTACTTTTACAAGTGTCTATGGC
>PNEQ01033926.1:7587-42704 GCA_003012365.1 Medauroidea extradentata | reverse complement strand
TATGTGGTCAGTGATTGGATGCCGTAACACCCAGCGTGTGGAGGTTAAACCCGCAAATCACAGACATGATGTGTGGCAATTATCCATGTACTGATTGGCACAGACAAATGAATAATAACTGGACACAAAAACACTCTGCCAATAATCATGAAGTTGAGCTGCAGGTGTGCACGTAAGACAATGAAACAAAGTGGGGCAAGAATCTTTCCGCGAAAACTACCGGGCCCTATTCATACCACTTGAACACACTAAAGGTAGTGAAACAAAGTGGTGCAATTTTTTTCGCGATAATTAGGGGTCAATTATAATCAGTTACAGCACACACCAGGTAACTCGTAGTTCATTCCTTGATTCACTGCACGTTTGTTACTCGTCCGAAACAACTCTAGGGCGTGTCTGATAAACCGTGGTCCAGTTGAAAATAATAAACTGAAAGCAAACATCTTTTACATTTTAGTCGAGAAAATTCCGGTTACCTATCTATTTATCTTCTCTTCGTCTCAGTTTGTGCTGTTTTAATATTGTTGTTTTGGGTTTTCTAGGTGTTTGTTACAATGTTTTAGATTTTCGCTCTGTAAACTTATTTATCTTGTGCCTTACATCTTATATAATTGTGTTTTTTATACATGTTCTGAATAATGAAATTCACAGATAATTTACATTTTTTATTTTAATATCTCACTTTTTTTTTGCATGACATATTTTTGCGATGGAGTATGTGAATGAAATTCCTCTAAATCGTCAACACAAACTGCAAAAGTATTTTAAAAAAAATACGTTGTCATGTCATCCTGGCGGATAGATAATTATTATTATATATTTTTTTTAAATAACAGTCGCAGCTCTTAGTTTTGTTAAATTTTCAGCCTTTCATAAATAACAGTTTGAAAATGTAGTTTTGACGATTCCTGTTATTTGTTTGTATAAAGATTTTCAACTACTGGCATACTTTCCTTTTTAGTATTATTTTATTTGACAGAGAAAAATTGCACTATGCTAAAACGATGAATAATAATATTTGACCCTAGAAACAGCACTAGAAGCAGACAACATGATACCACAGTCAGTTCATGGTTAGAGATGGTGGATGATGGTATATCGCGAATATGTTTTGTGTCAACAAACCCTTGAAAACGCTGTAGTAAATTGCAACACATGTGATTGGGTGATGTACGTCTGCCACAACGTAGCTGTCTGCTGACCAATAACATACATCAAATATTACAATAGCGTGTTTCTTAATGGCTCAGTCAAATAGGGCAACAGCTTCAACAAACGCTAGTAATCTCCTGGTAAGCTGAATGAGCGTTGAAACCCAGCAAACAGTCAAGTTTTCTCGAGATAAACCATCATCTCTATTCATGGAAAACTGATCATATTTAAAGGTCGAGATGACATTTTTCATGTCAGTTACTTCATATCTTCAATTTACTTAATAATTTATACATTGTTGTGCGACTTTTAAACATGGTGCCGCCACAGACTAAATAGTAATACAGACGTGAAATGACGTGGCGGCTCGTTTGATATAGGCGAACTTGGCCGCTTATTGGCTGCCCGAGGCTGTAGACTCCAGCCCCGTGTCTGTTTGGCTCCTGCATGTTACTACAGGTTACCTATTGGCCTGGCTGCCGACTAGCAGAGCAGCTGCCTCACGCTGATTGGCAGTAGGTGTTTCCGCCATGTTGCTGGCCAGGGAAGCCATTTTGCTGGCGTGTGTGACTGAGTTCGCCTTCCTGCCGACTATTTCGCTTCTGTATTCCTAAATATTCTGTGCTGCCGCCTACCTGCGTGTTAGAGGTTCTGAAGAGACGGGGCTATACGGGAGACCTTGAAGCGCGTATCAAATGCCATATCACCACAACGAGTCAAACGTTGATCTCGCGCTCAGTATTCCCGCCGATTATTTTTTTTTATTATTTGTTTGTAAACTTTTACCATATTATTTTATTGGTGGCAAGTCTGTAGCGAAGTCCAATTCACATTTCTGTTTGAATTTCACATACATCCGGTTAGTACATTTTGAAGTACGGCAGTTTGAAAAGGTCGTTTTTAGTCATGTTGGCGAGTTTAAGTGGCCGTAGTTCATAATTCAACTCTAGATGCATTAATATGTAACTGTAGGTATCTTGAAGCCAATTTGCGAAAATTAAACAATAGCAATCCTACACAATAGTTTTAGCCAACGTTTTAAACAAAATTGTTTCCAGTGTTACGAACTTCTGAGGCACAATCTCTGACGCCGGAACCTCGTGCATTTAACTGCGGCGCAAGAGATCACGCGTAACAAATTAGTGATTCTGGATAAATATTTACTCATAAAGTTGGCGAATACCATTATCTAGGATTGTCATCGAGTATTTTATCCATATTGGCTTCGAAAAAAGCGTAGAAATCAATTGATGTTTTCAGCGTTTATTTATCTACTACGCACTCTTAAGTGTTCTTAACGAGCACAGTGGTTTAACAATGACCTTCTATCGTTGTCCGAAGTGTATTTCCTGTTCGTACTTTGACGTAATGGGGCACATGTGAAATAGTTTCATAGTTAAACAGTACTTGCGAACACACTTCAGCTCATTTGAATCGTGTGGCAGGCGGCGATGTTGAGAGTGAGTGCCACCGTCTTGAATTTTTGTATTTTGTATCATAACTTTTCTTCTGGCTAAATTTTTAAAACTTAAACCTAACTACGGAATATAATACACACTGATGGAATTTTAGTCATCGTAAATATATTTTTGCCTTTGCTGTTATTACAGATGGAATCGCAGTTTAAAAATTCTTATTACTTTCTTAAATGGAATTAGATATTTAACAACAGTGAAGAAAAATAAAGATTCACGGTGTCTAAAATGCTATCAATATGTATTGTATTCCGTTGTTAGGTTAAAGTTCGGATAATGTAATCAGAAGAAAAGTTAGGACACAAAATACAAAAATTCAAGATAGTGACTATCACTCACTCGTAACAACTCAGAAACGCAATAAGACATATTTTTGGGACCAACATAAAAACTGTTCGCTGTACCATGAACATCCTGTAGCAAGGTAGCCGTTGACCGCGTCAATACCTGCACGGCCTAACCCCCCCCCCTCCCTTCCCCCGGGCCTTGGTACGTCCCTTCACAGCTGTGGCTTCAAGCTGCTTCAAGATCTCAAAGGACGGGATTATCGGCTGATTTATGTGCCCGGGTCCCCTAAGGCTTTCGCCGTCGTGTTTACATTATTTACTGGAGTTTATAAGCTGGATATTTTTCCCCGGGACGGTGCGTCATGCCAGATCATGGAAACCTTCCCATTCTTGCCTTCCGTCTTCACAATCAGGAAGCGGCCTATACTTGATATTTTTCCACGTAGGACTACTTCGTATACAGTAAAATAATAATAAAAAAACTGCTAAGGGGAAGGGTTTGACAATTTTATTGTATTTGCAGTTTTTGAGCCAAAATATTTATTCAAATTGTATTATCAACATTTTCTCTTCGACAAAGCTTTTGACATAAATAATAATGGAATTTTCATTAATTTGTCATGCAGAATCACAGCAAGGAAATTCTTGAAAGTAAACCTATAAGCCTATTGGCCGTGTGTTTGTGTGAGTGAGGCACGGCGCCAAGGGCGATGCTGGCCTGCTCGTTTAGTGCGGTATCGCCTCTACTGCAAGACACTGAAACTGCGTGCGGTGGTATCTTAGATAACTCGCCTGATTGACACTTTCAGTGGTGACCAAATCCTTTTATTGATGAAACGTTTTAAACGAAGTCCGTTGACTGCTTCTAGAGTATTTTCACATGAATTCCTTGAGTGGTTTTTCAGATACAACAAGTTGAAAAAGTTGAAAAGTTGTTTTTAGACAATTTGAGAGGCTTTATAATGATATTTATATTCGACGTTTATCTATCCGTACATTGGCACAATGGGCATACGTGGAATAGTTTCGTAAGAAATGTATTTACGAGCACATTGCAACGCATTTTAAATGCGTGGTAGGCGACACCCTTAATCTTTGCGTCCGCCATGTAACTTTCGTCTACATGAAACGACGTTAAATATTTTACAAGCTTATTTCAATGAAAATTCGCTGTTTAGCTGTTATTTATTGTAGTATCTTATAAGGTGGGTTATGTTCAGTCACACCGAATAGGCCTATTTGTAAAACTTAGCAACAGCATTTTTCAAAGTCCACAAATTTCAGTCATAAAGTAAAGCTAAGAATTTCAATCAGATTTTAAAATGTTTGTTGCAATGGGAGTTTACAATTAGAATTTATTGGTTTGTGGACATACGCCATTGCTTAATATGAGTAATGGTGTGTGTCTACAAACCAGTAAATTCTAATTTCAATCAGAAACAAATATATTTATAAATACAACTTTAGTTGGCCACGAATGTTTTAGCAACGATTTTTGTTTTGTATTGTTTAGACACTGTTCAGAGTGACTCTTTTAAATTTCAAGTGGCGTTTTGTTTTATGTTCAAAGATTTAAAATACACGTATAGGCTATGTGCCGTGTTTTTTCCTTCTAAATGTTTTCTCTAATAACGCCGTAACAATAATAATTAAATTACTCTATTTCGGACGCGCCTTGCAAGACTAGGTCAATGTTACCAGAGTTTAGAATTTCTGAACGTAAACTACGTAGAGAATTTTAAATTACATTTTGTAAGCAGCGCTGCCGTACAAAGCCTTACATTATACTCAGTTATAAACATTTGAAGTTAAACTTTCGTTTTCTATCAGTTATTGTTTAATTAATTTAATAAATGTAGTTATACGTTATTAATATCCAGATGAGTTTCCTGACCGTTCTCGAGAATTCTTGTTGTCTGTTTTGTGTATTGAATTGGTTGAATTCATTTTTTCGTTTTGGTTTGTCATCTTATTGTGCTTGTTTTAATAATTTAAGTAACTTCACAATTTAGCCCTCTGTATTACGTTATAAGATTTTCACGGTGTTATATGTTTGCCAATTAAAATAATTTGAGATTTTTTGTAGGTTTGTGTTGTTTATGTATTCTTGATGTTGGCTGGACTGTGGGAAAAGTTAAGTAAATACTTAATTGAAATTTACGAAAGTATGCTTGTGTTGCATTATTTAATAATGTGCGACATGTTCTCAAATACAGTTTTCTCAAGAGAATTTTTACTTGCTGTGTATATTTTCGAGGGTGGCCTCCCTGTGACGACACGTGATAAACGAGGAGTTTAAAACGATCGTCGTTTGTTTCTTCACATTCGCCGTCGTTTTTTAAAGAATAACGCCGAGTAGATTTAAAAAATGAAAGGACGGAGACGACGTATTATGGGCCGGGTGTCGTGAAATTAATAATGTTTTAAAAAACTGCTTTTGATTTCCCCCTCGTAATCTCCTTAATATTCTGCTAGCAATATAGAAATGTGCCCAGAGGATAACGCCATCTTAGTGGGGACAGTCTGTTGAGAATTACAGTTGACCTCCAGTCCAGAATATGTCCAGCTTTTCTTCCTACTAGAACGATGTCTATTTTACAAAGGTAAAAAATAAACATTGCTTGTGTCGTTAGTAGGTTTAACTAAGTAAAACTAGCGTTTTAGGAAGCGTTAATTAATGGAACGTAATGAAATAGATAAATATAAATTTCTACACATTACTTAATGTATTTGTACTCGTTTCCGTTTCTTCACTTCTCAAATTGACAAAAATTTCGTTGCTTACCAAATTTTTTGTGAGGATGTTATCAAGCAGGTATATTTTATAGGATTTAGTAATCGTAAGAAGAAAATAATGTGTACCCAACGGAATAATTATTATAATATTCTTCTACAGTACTTCGTGAATGCTACACAAAATGCTAAAGTTAAAAATAAGTGTAAGGTGATGGGCCGTATAGCTAGTAATGTTGACATCAATTATGTAACGATACTTAAGGTTATGCAGCCTATTGTATTTTACGTAATGGAAGTGTCAAATACACAGAAATAAAATAAATGTTGTAAACGTTTTATTAAGAAGAAAATATAAATAAAGAAGATAACGAAAAAAATATTTTGCAAATTTATTATTATTTGAAGACATTTATTTGTTTCTCTTTTAAGCGAAATATTTCTCATGCTTTTAAAACGTCGTACTTTTGGTAAATAAACTAGGCGTATCTAAAAAGCTGATAAAAATGAGAAACCGTGACAGGAAAACGAATTAAGTTAGAGCAAACAAGAACTATTTTTGGCACATTAAAGTAAAATTATTAAAGTTTTTTTAAAGCCAGCATCACGTGGCAACATCGGTCGTTTTAATTATTCACAACTGCCATAATATTGTGTATAATTGTGAATGTGTCATCTCAGCTTTCTTTGTCTGAGATAACACGCGTTAGTTTCCAGATTAATTTAACTTATTCAGATTCATATAAAGGTGATTGCAAGACAGTGAGCGTTGTGTGGTCTAGTCTTTTGAGACGAAATCAATACACAAACAACGAAAATACCCCGCACAGTGCAAAAAGTAATCTCTTGAGTGACTACATTCTAAAAACACTTTCTTTGCCACAAGGAAATGTTTGTTGCTGCAAATAATCATGTTGTTTAAATATGAGCTGCTGAAAATAAATCTTGGTGCAATGAAAATTTTGTTAGTAAATAATGGCAATAGTAGGTAACAAAAATGTGTTCCAATGATATTTATTGAAATTATTTATGAGTTTAGTGTGAACACGAGCTTTATGTTGAAGAAAATATTATCTTTGCTACAAAGAAACTGATACCCTACTTCCTGTTACTAAGGCTTCGAACTTCAGTAACATATTATGTTAAACATTGTAATTGTGATCTTCTATTTGATACATTGGTCATTTATTGTCGAAACTACACATGCCTGCTCTCTGTTGATGATCTAGTGAACTATTTGTACAGAGTCTTGCCAATGTTGGGAAGCCTGCAAAGTGGTTTATCACGATATTAAGGTACATAAATATATACGGTCAGGTTACCCAACTTTCGAAGAAAATTTCATAAAGAGAAATGTAATATCACCAAACATGGGGTTTTCAAATCGTCCTTGGTTTTAAAGCAATATATTTTTTTGCAAGCTAAATATCGGTGGTCAAACATTGACACCTCGTAACTGCGTAAAACATAATTGTACAGGACAGAAGTTAAAAAGAAAGTTATCATCGAGTTACGAGGAAATTACGAAGCACTTGGGAAAAGAAAGGAACATTATCACGCCAACAGGTTGGCAACATAAAATAACGGAATATTATTTTCTCGACAAATATAAAATTCTATTTTTAAAAAAATTCAGTTACGAGATGTTGAAGTTTAACCTTCAATATAATCAAAGAAGAATATATATTTGTTGTAAAGAAAACGTTAGTACTGTGTGTTCATTAGCAGATTTGAAACATCGTTGGCTAGATACTAATAATGTCCATGATCGCAACAGAAGTGGCCGACTAGGCGTTTGTTATGAACGTGTCGAACGAATCAGAGAACCTCTTACAAACGGCCTTACAACATCCAATAGCAATAACGGACTTCCACACAACAAGAGTGCTGCGTCAGAGGATAGTGTTACACTGTAAAAAATTATTTGTGAATTTACCACTCCGATGTACAGGAGTGTTAATTAATGTAGTGCGGTAAAATATTTGCTCGTGCATCAGTAGTAGCGTTGCAATAAATTTTTAGAAATATACAGTATTCTAATGCAGGCCTGTTCTGATGTTATCAGTAGTGACCGATGATATATCCGCGACAAGATTTTAGCACCACTTTGTTTCATTGCCTTATGTACATCTGCTTCGTGGTTATAGGCAGCGTAACTTTGTATAGAGGCGTCACTTATTTGAAGAGGCACGAGTATTTCGCGTATTCATCTGGCAGTAACGCAGACTTCATAGACCTATACAAGCACTGGCCATAGGTGAATGTCCATTGGCTTCTAACTTACAAGTGGGTACCACGTAACGGCCCTACTAATTATTTTCTTATTACTGACTTGCAGTCGTCGAAAGGTGTGGGAAAACGTACGTCATCCTTTCTCAGAAGTAATAGTGAAGTATACATTGTTGAAGTTCAACCTGGCCTAGAATCAATACGCGAAACAATCGTGCGTCTACTTATTTGACTGTGACAATCAGGGCAAGATTACTGCAACACCACATATCTGTGGTTAGCAGATTGTACCCTGAGGAGGTAACATATTAAAACATCCAGTCATTTACCACGAAGCAAAGCTACAGATGTGCACACAAGACATTGAAACAATGTGGTAAAAAAAATAATCGTTGCAAAAATCAAGGATTTCTAGTAATCTAATATGTATAGTAGCAATGCTCAACGGCAGCTGTATTTAAAAGGTTAGGGTATGGTTTCCCTTATTGTGTGTGGGTAAAAATAAATAAAACAAATATAAAAAATAAGACAAAATTCAGTGGTCGTAAGAACGGCCTACGTTTGTACGGACAGCCAAACTAAGGCTTGTAACTCAAGCACAGCGTAGAGCAGCTGACTGGATGGACCCCAAGACCTCAGTCTATCATTGACGTCGGTAACTGGAACATGTCCAAATACACACTTTCCCTCGCTTTGTGAGTGCGAGGCGCGCCGCTTCGTGAGAAAGTGTGAGCCAGAGTGAACACACTCACTGCGATGTTCTGATGCGACTGACACCATGGAAGATCCACGTAAAGAAGCAACTCCTTCTTTCCGTATATTTCTCTACAAACACAACCTACGAGGGAGATGTGTAAAACCACAGATTTTGGTAAAAAAATTTATATGCAGCATCTTGTTTCAGTTTCGTTGCATACACATCTGCAGCTCTTATTCATAGTTATTGGATATCATGAACTTGTGCAGAGGTTTTCACTCATTTGACTGTGCCCATCAGAATAATGTTACTGAGAAAAAATTTACGAGATGACATTTTCGGGTGCTTTTTTTGATAATGAAAGTACTTACTTAATCATATTTTTCATGGTATTTTAAACAATGCTTTGAAGTAACCTGCTGCAAGCTGTACCTCACTTAGACGAAGAAAATAGTCAATGGTGGCATATATGTAGGTCTGATAGGCACTAAAGCACCACCACATAGTCTATAATTCAACATGAATATTTCTATCCTTGCTGTACCACGATTCCAAAGTAGGCATTGTCCTCAAACGTGGCGCGATATCGAGATGCTTTGTGTTTCAGAAGCCTGTTTAAGGAACTACGTTAAAACATGTTTTTGCAAAGATTTCTATACATTTAAAACTTAATGGTTTGGTTTACCTGGCTTGCAGCCGCAGGTTTTAAGGGAGAGCCAATGTGAAAAATGAATTAATTTCCAATAAAATCATTTTAAAGATATTTTTTTCAGGCAGAAAAGGATCCTGAACTATAATTTATTAAAAAATATTGTGATATAAAAACGTCGAATTTTACTGCACTAGCTTATATTTTTGTGAAACATAAATCTTTAATCGTGTCAAATATTATGTATAAAAAATTAAAAATGACAAAATTTCTAATAGATTTGTTACCAAGGAGTGAATTTTCGAAATTAGACCCCTCTGTACCCTTTATGTCTGTACAGATGCATAGTTTGGAAATAACAAATTCCTAACGACTAAAATGATAAATTTTTGGGGTCTTTTAAGTACATAAAAAGACCTAGGTTTTGTTTCTTTATAACACTAATGTAAGTTAGTGCTCTCATTTTATTTTGATACAGTGTCTTAGAGCATCTATTGAAAGCAAAAGACTCTTAACTCGTAACACACCACCGGGAAATGTTAGCTTGCAAGTCATAGCTCCACAGTAACATTGTATTTGAAGTCAATACCACAATAACTTTCTATTCTAAGTCAGCAATGTAAACTGTATCAGTGAAAGAAAATATAGTAATGAATCTAAAATTTTCTTCAGAGTGAGTAACAATAAATAAATCACAATGACAAAACATTAAAATTCACGATGGTTGTAGCGAAATAAATTTCAATAACCACGTTTCAATCTGTAAGGGGTTTTCTGTAGCTATGTTTTTGGTTACGTAACGTTGTACTCAGTATGAACAAAATTATAATGGTTCTCTATCTCACCCGATAGCAAGAAACTAGAATAACTGTATCACTACATAATAGCCATGTTATTCTTTTGCCTTTATTTGACACACGATAAAGCAAAATGTACAGCAATATTGGGGTTTACACCTCGGTACACATTTATATGGCACGCAATTAAATTCATTATAAAACTGTCAAGCAAATGTTTCTCAAGTATAATAATTTTGTGAAGAAAAAAACTGTGCAGCGGGACTTTGAACGAGCCTGTATCCTTCCGTGTAACGACCGTATGCCTTATCCCCTAAACACTTGGACTATCATGCAGCGCGCTGGTTTTTGTTTGTCCAGTTTCAAAGTGAAGTTCACTGATTTATTATTGTTATGTACCGTAAACCGGGGTTACTTTGACATTGCGGGGTAGCTTTAATAACACAAAATTGTGGTTATTATGTCATTTAATGACAAAAGTTTCAAGCATTAGCTATAAGGATAAAAGGAATTATTTAAAATACTCGGCTTAGATTATCTGTTTATATACCAGAAAACCCAAAAACTGATATGTTAAATTTTCGAAGTAATCCCGAAAATGGTCAATGTAACCCCGGTTTACGGTAATTTTTCAGCATGAAATTAATATGAATATTCACGGCATTCCAGCGAAATGCATAACAGTGGATGTGATTTATGTGTAACTGTGTAATTTCCAACAATACCCTATGGTTTTTAACCCCCGGCGCAAAAAGATGGGTGTTATAAGTTTGACATGTCTGTCAATGTATCTCTATATCTGCGTGTCTGCCTGTTGCATTTTAGCTCGTAAACGAATGGACCTATTTTAATTAAGTTTTATTTTTTTGAAAGGTGACTTGATCGAGAGTGTTCTTAGCACGGTCGTAGAAGAACAGGTCTGGACACTCGCCTATCTAACAATGTATTTTGCTTGACCCCCTTGTTGTTTGGCTGTAGTTAGTCAAGTTACCGAGAATGTCGTACGTTTTGGCGCTGTTTTCCGGGCGGTCGGACTCAAACTCCGTCAACTTTTTTCCATTGTTAAATTTATAAAGTAAATAAATATTGCTGGAGCATTTTCTTAAATTTGTGAGCGAAGAAAGTATTTCATAAATTGATAAAAAAAATACGTTTCGATAAATTGTTTATCTTAGCGGAAAGGAACTGGGCGGAGTTTAGTACGACCGCCGTAACATCAGCGCCAATAAAACACAATATTCTCGGTAACTTGGTGAACTACAGCCAAACAACAAGGTGGTCAAATATCCAGGCGAGTGTCCAGACCTGTTCTTCTACGACCGTGGTTCTTAGCTATTATTCAAGTAAATCTGTTTTCAACCGTTTGAATGTCATCTGCCTTTTTTTTTTTTTTTGTGAACGTAAGTAATTCAACTGGTCTGATCGATTTGAAATCCTGTGAGTCGGTTTTTAAATTGTTTATTTAAATCTTATATTGTGGTTAACTATAAAATGTTTCCAAAGTTGTTTCACAAAAAAAAAAAAAAAATAAATAAAATAAAATAAAAAAAATAAAAAAAAAAACTTGGTTTTACAAAAATAGTAGTTTTACATTGAAAATCTTTCTACTTTTACAAATGTTTGTTAAAGTTAAAAGACATTTCTTGTAATTTTTACAAAAAAAAAATTAGTGTAAAGTTATTTGTTATGCTGGTAGTTTTAATTTTTTTCGAGGGAATATTAACGTTTCAATTAGCTAAAGTTCCTGACCATGGTATTACAATGGTGATTGCAAAACGTTTTTGTGGTGATCATGAAACATATTTGGCAGGGTCAATACCAACAAAATAATTTGTAGCTGGCACATACTATTTTTCCTGTCTTTTTTGCTTTATAAATCAGAAAAAATCCTGTCAGAAGTTAAAGAACCCATATTATAGAATGACAGACAAGTACAATGATCACGTTGTATCAAATATGAAGGTACGTTTCTTAACCAAAATATCTCACGGACCCGACAAATAGAATACATGTACAATAAAATTACACTTGCGGTAGGAATTTTGTTCACGCTCAACAAATTATTGTCTATTCAAGTCTTAAGAACTGTGTAGGCATATTTACTTTTTTTAAATTCATTGAAATCTCGTCAATTTGGGACCATAACTCAACCAATAGGTTATGGAATATCTACGTTCTGCAGAATGTAGCAATAAAAGCAAAATATATTCCCTTATTACACAATAAAAAATTATTTACTGGAACATGAAAAGAAGCTCCCAAGGAAACTCTTGCAAACCTACAACGCTACGTACTAATATACAAAACTGCACATAAACTAGCGCACAACACGCATCTCTTCCCACTTCAACATTGTTGTACATACTTGAACTGCTATTTACTAATATTTACTGTCCACATGCACGATCCTCAAAATTGGGTGACCCTACATTTTTATTTACGGGAAGCGCGTAGTTAAATCCAGCGCGTGCTTCTCTATTTTGGTTTTACGATTCCTGTTGATATTTGTCACGTGACAGCAGTCTGAAAAAGCCGTTTTTTGCCTTTTTGATGTGTCCTGAAACCATGTTTCTAAGCATGATATGTAGAAAAAATTACAAAAAAAAAAAAAAAACAACTTAGTTTTAAAAGCGTTTTCATTTCGTAGATAAGTATATGTATATCGATACTACGTTTAGAAGTAACTTATCTGTAAAAAAACTTTCACCCAGCACGCTGTAACACAGTTTATGTGACAGCTGTATAGGGCTCTTAAGCAAATGTCAAGTTTATTCTCCATATCGCTGAAGAATCTTCCTGGACGCTATAAAGCCATCAACAGCTCCAACACGAATCAAAACACTCCAAATGTAACACTTGAAAACTGCAACCCCAACTACTTCGGCACACTGCAGCAGCTAACCTCATTCTCAGTCAATTCCCAACTCTCCCCTCCAATCGCCGGGCCGGTAATATAAATGTTAGCCCTTTAACTACAACAGTCGAAACTTCCGCGTTATTTATGTTAAATTGCCTTTTCATGATGAATGAAAATGGCGACGGAAAACGATGTGGGTTGACCCCGGGGGTTTTTGTTCCCCTCGGTCCTGGACGTATGAATGAAACGTCACAACCTCTCGAGAGTAAAAAAAATGGTAGCCGCTGAAAAGAAAAGAGAGAGAGAGAGAGATGGTTTAAACTGCAGTACAAAGAGAGATGGAGTGAACAAGTACGCGGGCGCAAGTCCTGTGCTTTCATAACATTCGTCCGCCCACCCATAAATCCTGCCCTCGACCGCTAACTGGTAGGATAAATGGCACACGGCAACACGGTATTAAAATAAAGTACCCCCCTCACCCCTACCCATAGGGAAACCTGCAACTTCTACGAGCAGCAGCAGGGGCTAGCTCGCTGCTGAAATAACTCTCGCAATTAACAAAAGCGCATCGTGACTCCATATCGATGTCCCCTCGCACGTCGCCCCATTCTTACGTACCCTAAACGTCAGGCGATCCCCTTTTGTGTCGGGCGAATTATTTCCAGTTACCTTGTCGCGAACGACGCAGGGGAGAAAAACAGGACAGGCACGGGAGGAAGTTGGGAAAATTTTTACCTGACTGTCACAGTGGGGAAGGCAGTGAATTAAAAATTGTAACAGGGACATTTGTTGACTCGGGCCCGGGAGCTTATGTACCGAATATTCATGGGCCGTCCGTGGAGAGGACAAGATTTCCGCGAAGAAAATCTCGAAATCAGTTTCCAAGGTGCTGCAGCCCCTCCCCCTTCCTTCCATGGGGCCGGTTTTTTTAAAAGGGCCGGTGTGAGAGAAGGAGAGAGGTATATTTTGGCTCATTGCTCTTTTGGAAGCACCTCAAAAGTCAGGCCAGGGGAAGCCGAGGTCGGTATAATGGATTGAGACGGATGCGAGAAGAGGTCGACCCCTCTGACTGGCCGCGGAGAATGGCCTAATAAAATGCCCCATTGCTTTCAATTGTGCCCCGGCGATGTAAGAGATCCACTGGGGGGTAGTTTAGGGGGGTGCACGCTGTGAAAGGTAGCCGTGGATTGAGGGAGGGGAGGACGGAGCAGCTGCGAACGACAACCTCGCACAGCTCCGAGGAGGGGTTCTCTTCTCGCCTACAAACAAGTCGCCATTGTGCTCGTCGTCGGCGGAGCGCACGTCGACTGGCTTAATGGAGCGTTTTCAGCGACGTTGCGGGGGATTATTTCCGGTTCCGTTCCCCCGCAGCCACTCCCTTTCCCCCTTCCCTTCCCGAACACGAGCGTTTCGCGAGCTGATTAGTGTGCGACTGATAAAAAAATTGAATTCACTTGACAAAAAGTTGTATAGGTAGTTCGTAATAAAGTGAACACATTTGGAGCCCAAGTTACTTTTTTTCTTTCAGATTATTTATAGTTTCCTGCTACTCTTTAAATATAAACTATGTAACTTAAGTAATGATTGAAGCATATAGGCTACACTGTACTTAATATCTCAGGTCACAATAAATAATATTTTGAAATTATCATTCTAGACTAAACGATCGTCAATAGTCCTCACTTTATGGCGAACTACGTATACATAGAGACTCGTAACTTCACAAGATTAGATTTGAATTTCAATCGTCGATCAAATCTGTAATACTCATCACAATTCGATGGGACTTTTCTGTCGAGTAGATATATTATTAGTTGACATCTGCTTACACAGCTCCTAGCGGTAGTATGCTGTGTTATCGAGTGAAAATTAAAAACTTTTTTTTAACAAAGGCTTGAAACCACAAAGTAATTAAAAATCGAAAACTTAAATATTTAAATGATAATATGATAATATCCAAGTCTCTGTAGTAACAGAATTTCAAAAAATACTCACGTTTTGATTTGAAAACAATTTTGCTATCAGAAAGTCTTTGCGTGACAGGTTAACGGATGGTAAAATTATTTTCAAATAAAATCGCGCGTGTTTTTTGAAATCCTATTATTATAGAGGCCTTGGTATTATCATATTGCAATTGTAAACATGACTGAATTCCATGTTATTTTTTTAAAAAGATTTTGTGGTTTTAAGTTCTTATTTTTCTAAAAACAGTTTTTAAATTTTTACTCGAAAGTAAAGCATACTACCGTATAGTGCTATATAAATGTACGTCAGCTGATAAAATATCTACTCGGTAAAAAAATCTCATCTAATTTTGATGAGCAGTTGAGATTTTATTGACGACTGAGTATTCCAGCTGTCCGCTCGACATCGTACCTTACCATACCCCTTAAGTTCCATAGGAAAATGAGTAATACGAAAACACTGCACTCCAGTTTGGCGCACCGCGAATATAAGCGATGCTGTTACCTTCGAGTGTGGAAAGCTTAAGGGCGTTCAAGTGCGGAAAAATCCTAATTTTATATTTGTATAAAGTAGGGCTAGATTCGTAGACTCTATTTGAGAGTACATTTTCCTCTTACGAAAAAAAAATAGCTCAGCCAGTTTTTCCATAATGTCAGTTCAAAATCAAAATTTGCATATTATTACTTCGTGCAATACTTGAAAACCAATAAACATAATGAAGTGAAAAAAATCACATCAAAACTACATGCCACAGTGTACAGCTTGAAACATATAGAAACCCTTTACATAAACATTTTTTTATTAAAAAATAGTTTTAAAAGTAATAAAAAATAAACAAATTTTAGAAAAATGTTTTAAGTACAAAAATTTTTTTGTAAAGGGTTTCTATATGCTTCAAGCCGTAGACCGTGGCATGTAGTTTTGATGTGATTTTTTCCATTTCATTATGTTTACTGGTTTTCAAGTTTTGCATGAAGTAAAAATATGCAAATTTTTACTTTGAACCGACAGTATGGAAAAACTGGCTGAGCTAAATTTTTTTCGTAAGAGGAAATTGTACTCTCAAGTAATGTCTACAAAACCGACCCTATTTTATACAAATATAAAATTACGATTTTTCCCCACTGGAACACCCTTAAACTTATCTCTTCACTGTCTCCGCGCATTTAGGGTACCGTACGTGGTAGATAAATAAACGATGGAAATATCAATTGATTTCTAAGCTTTTTTTGAAGCCAATATTGATAAAATACTCAATGACAATCCTAGATAATAGTATTCGCCAACCTTATGACTAAAGATTTATCCAGAATTACTCATTCGTTTCACGCGATCTCTTGCGCCGCAGTTAAACGCACGAGGTTCCGGCGTCAAAGATTGTGCCTCAGAAGTTCGTATCACTGGAAACATTTTTGTTTAAAACCTTGGCTAAAACTATTGTCTAGGATTGCTATTGTTAAATTTTCACAAATTGGCTTCAAGAAACCTACAGTTATAGATTAATGCTTGTAGCGTTGAATTAGGTACCACGCCCTCATAAACGCGGAAAATTACATCCGTTGTATAGCCCTCTTGTTATATTGCATCTAACTGCAATGATGGCGTGCGTGTAAAACGAATATAAACACTTCAAAGCTCTAAGTTTATTTAATTTAACCAACGCGAAATGTCGCACCAAAAACAGCCATATTTGTTACACAGCTCGTTACTCGCAGTAGCCAATAGGAGAGCAGAATAGAAGACATGCTTCAACTTCATGTGAAAGTAGTTTACTTAGAACAAGAAGAGACTGCGAGATGAACTAGTTCTGAGCTCGTGTAACCGCTGCATAAAGCTGAACATGTTCAAGCGGCTGCATTACCTGCCATTCAAGAGCGTTGCAGGGAGTTACGGCTATTCTTTTTTTGACGAAAATATTTAAAGCGCGTTGTATATGTATACCTAAAAAAAGAACACACACTTCAAACTATGTCGCTATAGTTTTCAAAATTAGGAACGTATGGCCCCCAAATGGCAAAAAATGGGTTTTACAGACTGCCTTATCTGCAGAAATAACAACAGGATTCGAAAAACACAATTACAGAAACAAGTATTAGACTTTGAACTACGCTGGCCACAAATAAAATAAGCTGGTCACCGCTGAAAGTCCCATACTAAAAAGGATAATAGTGACGCGCTGCACGCCAGCTGAGTGGCTTGCACGGAGAGGCGATAATACATTACACACGTCGGCCAATGGCAACCTTATCGCTCCTGCCTCACACACGCAAACACAGCCTGTCTGGGCAGGCACCTTTTTGGTGTGTGTAAAGCTGGATTCACAACTATCACTTAGCGTACGCGCGTACGTACGTGTAAAAGTAGGAACACCGAGAGTGCATGCTAGCATTCACAGCCTCGCGTAGCGTGCATACGTACGTAATAGAGTTGATCAACTTTCTACTTCGTACGTACGTACGCTAAGTGGTGGTTGTGAATGCAGTATGTCAAGCGTCAGACTCTATTAAGTATTAATTTATACAGAAAAATAATTTATTTTGTGGTCATAAATTATTTAATCCACTTCGCAAAATAAAAATAAATTACGATAATCCATTATCGGCATTCTGTTAAGACATAAACAATTTCCGCGCATGTCTAGATTAAATATTGTTGTGAATGCAATCTCTAATATTTAACGTACGTGCGTGTGTTTGTACGTACGTTAAGTGTGGTTGTGAATCTGGCTTAAGAGTCTCAGTTATTAGCGCTGAGTCACGACTCTGTTCTTATATGATTGTTGAGTAGAATGAACCTAAGCTGAGGTTTCTCCGTACAGTAGTGTCGATGTTGGCAGGCAGTACACCTGGTGACGTCATCCATCACTTGGACACGCCACGACAACAATGAGTGGGTGACAAATACGCCTGGGAGGAGGGGGAGGAGGCTGGAGTCGACAAGACAGCTGGTCCAGGGACTGCCGTTCTCCTTCAGGTACAACTACAATTTGTCCAGCTTGCCCCGCGAGCTTTGTTCAGACACAGAATAGCTAGGCGTACAGACGCGATACGGCGAGGCCGCGTCTTTGGATCAACAGCTGCTCCCGGCTGAAGATATCGACACTCTTTCCTATCGTTTTCCTTAGGGCCACTGTTCCTTACTAGCCAGTGGCGTGTGGTGATGTGTTGCAAGATAAGTTGCGTTTGTTCTCAACTGTACTTGTTTACTCCCTCGTGTACACATAAGACGAATTCCACCACACTTAACGTAAGTACGAACACACGTACACGCGTTAAGTATTAGATATTGGGTTCACAATTACCTTTAATCTAGACATGTGCGTAAATTGTTAATGTCATAACAAAATGTCGGTATAGGTCAATTGGGATAAAGTGTTAGTAAGCACTAAAAATTTAACCTTTAAAAAATATCACTAATCATTAATGAATATAATTCATAATTAACTGTAGTTGCCTTACTGTTTGTATGGTTCGCAGCGAAATTACGGAATATAGTTCCATGTATTTTCCTATTTTAATATAATCATACTGATACAATAACAACCGAAATCACCATATTTTTATTTTTAACAAGTAATATACTTTTTTAATCAAACTGTATGGATTCCATCTGACTGCATGTTTTATCTTACACGCACAAACATCAAGTCACGTGTACAGAGAGGTTAGACGATTCTCGTCGTTAGTCGTTACGCGCGGAAAGATACGAACTGGCTGAAAATAGAATTTTATCAGGGCTATGTGAGTACTCACTGTATCCCGAATCACTTATAATAGACTGTCGTACTTTATTTTCATTTTTCGAAGAGAACTTAATATTGTAGGACGAAAAACTATTTCTTAATATAAATAAATAAATATCTAATTGAGTCTGACGTTTGCACATGCTGTATTCACAACCACCACTTAAGAGGACGTTCCAGTGTTTCAGTCGCGTGTATGCAACCCGCATTAACCCCATATAAATCAAGGCTAATATGACCTTCGCTATAGAATTACAAGTATTACACATATCAACATTGTCTCTGCGTTCTATGAAAGACACTTCCGTTCTTATTTTTGCTGCGTTCGTCGAAGTCAAGTACAAATAACGGTAGACTATAAAGTTTTCAAAACTTTTCTTTTGTATTAGGTTTTTAATGTAACCGTTTACTGTACTAAATTTTACAGAACGCAGCGAAAATAAATAATAACGACTGTGTCTTTGATAAAGCTCGAACATAATGTTGATATCAGGAATACTCTTACTGCTATAGCGAAGGTAAAATTAGCCTTGATTTATATGGGGATAATGCGGGTTGCATACATGCGTCTGAAACACTGTAACGGCCTCTTAAGGCTGTTCACGTGGCAAAAATTAAAAATGTCATATTTGCTTGGCATATTGTTAGTTATATAGACGTTACTTGTGACTTCTACTCTTTCCACTTGTAGTATTTTTTTAGCTCTCATAGTCTTCCCATAACGGCATGTCGAAGTCAGAATTTGCAAGTTACAGAACATAGGTTTAACAAAAACCAAGTTACTTGCTCGAATGAATTAATTTACGCTGAAATTATATATAATGGGCAATATGCTAAAATATTTAAAAACACAGAATTGAATTCCTTTGTACTTTATAAAAAATCAGAAAATGACGAAAATTTACCTCATTTATGGCAATTTTTAAAAAAGACAATTACTTTGTTGAGTGTTTTAAATCTTTTAGCATAGTGTCCAATATATCTAATTTCAGTGTAAGTTATTTCATCCGAGCAAGTAACTTGGTGTTTGTTAAACCTATGTTCGTGTAACTTGCAAATTGTGACTTTGGCGTGCCGCCATGGGAAAACTATTAGAGCTAAAAAATTACTACAAGTGTAAAATGTAGTCACCAGTAACGTCTATAAAACTAACAATATGCCAAGCAAATATAATATTATGATATTTCCCCACTTTAACGCCCTTAACGTACGTGCGAACGTAGTATCAACTCTTATTACGTACGTATCCACGCTACAGGATGTGAATGCTAGCAAGCACACTCGGTGTTTCTACTTGTACATGTGATGGTTGTGAATCCAGCCTCTCAGACGTATAGATGTGGAGCGTGCGTCAAACTATACGTATAATGGATGCCTTGCAGCTAACTTGTGAGCGGCCGCTGTACGTTCTGTTAGATGCAGTTGTACGGACGTTACTGGTTCCTGCTGCGTGCACCGATATCGTACAGTACTGAGCAAACACCTGCTTACCTTGTAACTGCTCACCACACGCCACTGGCATTAGAACGGTTCTAGATTAAATATTGCAAATCCTAAATGTAAGCGTAAATCGTAACGACCGTCACACAGAAATGTTGAAGTAGTTGTGTATACCTATAGCCATCTTTAGTAGATGGCCGCGGCCTTAGATCTGGCAACCCTGCACACAAGGGTCATTTTAACTCTTCTTTTAGCTCTCCAAAGTCAATGGCTGTACCTGATTCGTTATTCTGCGCTACACACCAGCGAATCAGGGGAAGTCGCTGCCTTTGGTGAGACAAAAGCAGTGTTAAAATGACCCTTCCTGACAGGGTTGTCAGATCTAAGGACGCGGCCTTGTACTAAAGATGGCTATGGTTCACCACGTAGTTTGAGTTAAAAAAAATTAATTTGGCTTACTTACTTACTTCACTGGCTGATTGTGAATGTTTGTAGAGAACAAAGTCTCTACCTGGAACAGTTTGCTCAAAGAGACATAAACCTTTGTTATTGTCAAACCGTTTATATTATTATGTGCAATAAATTCAATTCAATTATCTTAAAGACATTTTGGTCGATAATAGTATTAACGATACAGATAATGATAGTAAAGGCCATATTAATTACAATAAAATAATACAAATTTTAAGAGAGACGCAAAACTCGTGTTATTAATAGACTACAGACGACATTTCTTTTGGCTCCAAGCAAGAATTCCAGCAACTGGAAGTTCGTGCTACTTTCGCAACTGGCCCGTGACTTATTTGACACTTCCTGGAAGTCGCCTAGCTAATAGTACATTAGCAACTAAATGCAGACCCATATAGCGTCAACGAGCAGCCAGTAAATGATATGTTATTGACGTTGTACAAGACTGCCCGGAAATAGAAGATCTAAGAATCGACCTGAAAAGAAAACTCAATATCCAAGGAGAGGAAGATATTGATGTAAGAGAGATGATGTTAACCAAAGAAGGAGCAGTCTCTATGAAGATATTTGCAAAGGAAGTAGGAAAGAGACTTGAAGAGTTCGACTCCTGGCTAGCAGAGAACCCAGATGAAACAGAGGAAAATTACTAATCAAAATCAAGACAAGATAGCTCCATGGATATGACGACCACAGCAATGAAAATGACAAACGACATTAAGTAATAAAATAAATATATATAAGGCAACCTATTCTCCCCGCATTACCCAGAAAGGGCGTGGTTGCAGGGAGACAAACTGGTTTCTACTCAGCGTGGCCCTGGACACGAAAAAAAAAAAAAAAGCCATTGAGCAGATAAAGTCTGCTTGAATACACACATGTTCTTGGAGGCTAACCTACACGTCAGTGAACTCGAGAATTTCTCCCGTCTCTTGTGATTACATAGTCCACGAGTCTCTATGTGACGTCAGTCTATCGTGGAACTGTTAATTACTGGACACAAGCATTCTCCGCGGCAGACCACAACTTACGACGACAGGAGAGGTCGAAAGAACCTACAACTGTTTGGAGTCTAGTCTGCTGGTAGAAAATAACGCGAATTTTGGACGTCTACGCCTACTGTGACACAGACATAGACAATAGTTTCGAATTACGGTGAAACCAGTACACACGTCTTTAATATTTTCGTTGGCGTGTTTACAAGAAGGAGTACGGAAAGGTACTATGTCGAGTGGACGACTGCAATACTCAATTGCCAATCAATTATGAACTCATCAAAATTCGATGAGATTTTTTTCCGAGTAGATATTTTACCAGCGGATGTATATTTATATAGCACCATGCGGTAGTTATACTACCGTATTATGCTTTACTTTCGAGGATGATATAAAAAACTGTCTTTAGAAAAAATAAGGGCTTGAAACCACAAAATATACAGAAAAACTGTAATTTTTATAATTTGTAATATAATAATGTCCAGGTCTCAATAACAACATAATTTAAAAAATTACTCGTGTTTTCATTTGAAAATAATTTTAACATCCGCAAACCTCTCGCGTAGAAGTCCGCTCGACGTCGTACCTTTCCATGTTTTGGAAATACACAAATGGGTAAAAAAATATAACCAGGCCTTAAAAAGCGCTCACACGTCGGTGATAATAGCAACAAGTATAAATACACCTGGAAGCTAGCGAACACCTGATGTGACACATTGACAAAGTTGAAATATTAATTTTAGACAGCTGCAATGAACGCCGCAAGAGAACATGATACTGGCATGAAAAGGTGATCGGTTATTAACTTATTTAATCTGTTGATACTGTTATTTATCTCTCTTAAATCGCTTCCGTAATTCCTTACTAGAACATTTACCGAAAGTAATCTTCATACACTCTTTACTGGCGGTTCGCTGCAATCTGAGCATCCAACAAAACTTATAATAAATAAGACATGTATTTTATTGGGCCCATCCATGTAAAGTTTTGAGAGTGGTGAAACATTTACGTTGGTTGTTAGTTACATGAAAGTTTTCGTATTGAAAATATTCAAGATGGCTGCAAAACGGATAAAAGAAAAATTATTTAAGCAGTGCTCACTTTATCGTGAACAGCCTATAGGCCACTGCGGGTACAGTCACTTACTTTATTTGTAGAGCCACAAGTTCATCCCGAAAATATTTTTGCGTCAATTGAAGTGACACTGGAAAATCGTGAAAATGTTTAGCATAGTCTCCAATAAACTATAGTATATTAACTGTGACACATGTAAACAATTTTGTGGCGAATCACACACGCTGTGTGTTCAAACTGTACAGTTCTAACTGGGCCCATTGAAGAGATAAACTATGCTATGTACAAATAAACCATAGCCAATATAGATACAACACATTCAATGATATATACAGCATGTTGGAGTCTAGCAAACAGTCAACTATTCCTGCGATTTTCCAGTGTCTCTAGTCATTTGGTTTCAGTGTCTCGCAAGCACATCGGCAGCTCCTCATCATGGCTATTGGCAGAGTGTCTTTGTTTATACACACCTGTAATTGGACTGCCCCAATCAGAATAATGTTACTGTGACACCATCCTTCTGTGATTTGCCGCTCGACCCTCCCCCCAGACAGACGATTTAAACCATCCAATCACTGGCCATGAAGTGGAGTTGCAGTTGTGCACGTAAGACTCTGAAACCAAACGCTACAAAAATCTTTTCGCCACAAAGTCGTGGCTTTGTTTATTTGTGACCACCTGATCTTGGGATCTGAAAAATCCGGGTTTTGTTTTGGCCACAAATTATAATCCAAGTAACTGTAAGTTCGGACCGCTATCCAGATTGGTACTCGGCTTATATGACAGTACCTGGAAGGAACTGCGTCAATGCTAAATAAATAACTTAAGAGGGCGAGGTACGTATTTCAACGCTAAATGCATTAATCTATAACTGTAGGTTTCTTGAAGACAATTTGCGAAAATTAAACAACAGCAATCCTAGGCAATAGTTTCAGCCAACGTTTTAAACAAAATTGTTTCCAGTGTAACGGACTTCTGAGACACTGACACCGGAACTTCGTGCATTTAACTGCGGCGCAAGAGATCACGCGTATCGTATTTACTCATAAAGTTGGCAAAAACAATTATCTAGGATTGTCATAGAGTATTTTATCCATATTGGCTTCGAAAAACGCGTAGAAATCAATTTATGCTTTCAGCGTTTATTTATCTACTACGCACTCTAAACGCCAGGCCATTCAAGCGGTAACACTGTGTCATCAACACATCTCTGTGATTTGAGGTTAGAACACTACGACACTCAGAATTAAAAAGAATACAATCACAGACCACAAAGAAGAGTTGCACGCAAGAGAATGAAATAAGCTGGTACAAATACTTGTAAAAACCAGTTGTCCTCAAATATAAAGTAATGACTTCTTCTCTGCCGAGGAACTTAAATTTTAAGTCATTTAGGTTCTATGTATCGTTGACAGTGAGTTCATCGGAGACGTCGACACACAACTTGACAAAATAATAGTAACTGGGAGAGGAAGCGACCTTCTTAAGGAACCAATCCAGCCTTCGCCTGGAGCGATATCGGCTAACCATGGTAAAACGAAATCAGGATTGCCGAACAGGGAGTTGAATCCAGGTCCTCCCGAATATGAGCTCATCATGTTACACAATTAAATTCCTTTGTATTTTAAAAAAATCATAAAATAACGACAATTTTCTTTATTCGTGGCATCTTAAAATTTCAAAGGTGCATTTTTGACCAATAATATATAATTTCCGAGTAAATTATTTTATTTGAGTTACTAGGTCGGTTTTTGTTATTTGTATGTTCCCATAACTTGCAAATCTTGACTTTGACATGCTACTATCGGCAGACTATAAGAGCTAAAAAATGTTTCTCAAGTGGGAAATGTAGTCACAAGTAACGTCTAGAAAAGTAACACTATGTCGTGCAAATTTAAAATTATGCATTTTTGTCGCATGAGCAAAGAGTATTCAAGTGCGATGTAATCATAATTTTATATTTTTATGAAATATTGTTAGTTTTGTAACGATACTTGTGAGTACATTTTACTCTTACGAAACAATTTTAGCTGTCATAGTTTTCTCATAACGGGGGGTTCAAGTCAAATTTTGCTTGTTACGCTGCCATGCAAATAGTGAAAACCAACTGACCTACTTAAACAAAATCATTCTCTGTGAACTTACATCCAATGAGCTATGCAATGAACCATTAAAAAAACCACAACATAAATTTTTGAATTTAAAAAAAAAATATCGCAAAAGAACAGAAAAAGTTGCGAATTCAGCAATATTTTTTAAAATACAAAAACAGTTCGCGAGAATTTTTGAAATGTTTTAATACGAAGCCCATAGTATGCTATTTCACTGTGAATTATTTCACGTACTTAAGCCAATTGGTTTTCACAATTTGCATGGCAGCAGAACAAGCAAATTTTGACTGTGACGCACCGTTATGAGAAAAGTACGCCAGCTAAAATTGTTTCGTAAGAGGAAACTGCACTCACAAGTATCGTCTAGAAAACTAACACTTTTTCATGTAAATGTACGATTATGACTTACTTATCGCACTTAACCACCCTTAAGACCTTGGGATTTCGAAAATATTTTTTTTATTGCTACCTAATACTCATATAAAAATTTCACTGCACAGATTTGACACTTATGTGTTATAATTTGTAGCTGAATTTTTTTGGTAGTATTATACTGAACGGTTTTTTTTTTAGATTTCGTTTCCCAAAGTACCACGTTTTTCGTCGTGAAAATAAGCAAAAATGAAGGAAATTATTTTTTTGCTGGCGAATGGTACATTATTTAAAAAAAACGCGTCCACAGTATTGTGCATCGTGTGATTGCACATTGACTCAAATTTTTTCAAAACTTTTGGTTAAAAAATATTTCAGTTATTGGCACCAGTCTGAAAAAAACTCGGGAACAAGCCCTTAAGATGGTCGCCTACTCAGGCCGCGAAGCGCGGTGAACAGAGCTTTGACCGTTACAAGATTATTCGAAAACTGCGTGGCGTGCGTAAGTAACGTCTTCTTGTGAACATCATTCGTTTCTAAAGTTGATATGGCGACGAAGGGTGTTTTACGGCCTTTATTTAGGTATGAAAATCTTGGAGCAGAATCTCTTAAAAAGTATAGGCGTGTACAATACACGATTATCTTCAGTGTTACGTAATAAAATGGCGGGATAACCGCTGAATGTCTCATATGCGCGATGAGTTGTCGGCGAGAAGACTGCACTTCAGTTCAATGACTTGGGCATAGAGGCTATGGTGAGGTATGATGCGCGTGCTGTGTCGCCCATACCGCTTCCGCACTTCTAGACCTCGAAAACTCAAAATGCGTTCACCCAGACGGGCACGGTAACACTTGATTGCTCTTACAAAAAACATGGCGAACGATTTATCAGCGGCTGTTCTTGATACCGAACGGGTGGCAACGAGGGGTGAATTCTTCCGGCCTGATGGGTGTTCCCACGATGCGATCACCCCACCTCGTTGCACGCCACTATGGAGATGTCAACACCAGCAGCGAGAAACTTTACCCGAACTGGCTGTTTCACGCAGGGTCGTCATTCCACGTGACTGTGTACCGAGACTATATCACACCAGCCAGTGGGGGCTGTCTTCTCCAGAGAGATCCGCTGTCTGCAGGAAGAGAGGGGAGGGGGACGCTTCTGTCCAGCCACCCCTTCTGCCGTGACGGTAAGTCATGCGTCCAGTCTTTGTGCAGGATCTGCGTCCTGTGGCGACTGCCATGAGCGCCTTCGCTTCTGACCAATGAGCACGCGTCCCCGGGTACAGTACCCGCCAAAGAGACAACCCCACCTCGCTACAGTAGTTAGAGGTGGTTCGGGATATACTGAACACTAAAAAAAAAAACCCTGCTGAAGTACTATTTTCAGCCAGTTTGTATCTTACCGCGCGTAATGACTAACGACGGGAAATATCTAACCTCTCTGAACACGTGACTTTGTGTTTGCGCGTGTAAGATAAATTGTGCAGTCGGCAGGTACATATATAGTTTGATAAACAGATTATGTCGATTTAGGTTGATTTTGCTTCACTATTGTTGTATTTAAATAGGAAAATACATGGAACTATATTGTGTAATTTCGCTGCCAACCATACAAGCAGTAAAGCAACTATAGTTAATGCTGAATTATGTGCAGTAACTGCTAGTTATATTTTTCAAAGGTTAAACTTTTAGGGCTCAATTTATTACGAATGACCTATACATGATTATTTGCGGATTAAGTGCGCCGCCTACCCAGGCCGCCGAGCGGTGTGTAAAACTTCGACCGTTACACGAAAATCGTTCATCTCGCATATATTTGCTTAGGACTAGTATTCAGTGAACGTTACACGTCTATAGGGTCTATATGGTTCACCACTAATCATTAAAGCACATTTTCTATCTCTCAAAATTGAGAATTGGTGGTTTTGCGGTCCTTTTAAGGTATGAAAATCTTGGGGCAGAAACTATCAAAAGGAACACACGTGTACAATACACACTTATCTTTAATTATACGTCATAAAATGATTGGGTCAACACCGAATGTTTCATAGAAGGGAATTGTCGGCGGGAAGACTACATAGCAGTTCAGCAACTTGAGTCTAGAGGCAAGAGTGAGGTGCGATGCACGCGCTGTGTCGTCCTTATCGCTTCCGCACTTCTAGGGCTCAAACAACAGGAGGGAAAAGACAGGGAAGTAAACAACGTTCAACCCATTCGTGAATAAATCCGGGAAATAATAGAACTTATAGGTATAGTCCATCCACGAACGAGTGTACTCTTCTGGTACCTCTGTTGGCATTATTGTATGTAGTCATCTGCGAATTGTCGTATGGTTTTCAAGGGTTCTGTATGCTGCCAACATCGATCCGTAAGGGGGAGTGTTAGACAATTTTACTGTATTTTCAGTTTTTTGGCTATAACATTTACTTCAAATTCTGTTATCAAAATTTTATCTTCGTCAAAGCATAAGAAATATTCTTGGTAAACGGATTGACACAAACAATAATGGAATGTTTCAACAATTTGTAATGCAGAATTATTGCAAGAAAATTCTTTGAAGTTAACCTATGATTCTCTTGCAATGATTTTGCATGACAAATTAATGAAAGATTCCATTATTACTTATGTCAAGCAGTTTACCAAAAATATATCCTACACTTTGCCGCGGAGAGAAAATTGATAGTACAATTTGAATAAATGTTATGGCTGAAAAACTGAAAATACAAAAAAATTGTCTGACACTCCCCCTTAAGTCACATTGGAAAACCATGTTTATTGCCAAATTTTAATATACTTTTTTGGCAGTAAAGTTTTTAAGAAAATATTGATGTATTAAAATTATGTACTAAAGTGTAGTTGACTGACTCACAGAAATAGCAAAGTATTTATAATAGGCTGATTCTGACAGTGACATCTGTCCTACAGATAAATTTTTCGATTTCAGTTGTCACTGATGTAAACATTACACTTTACGTGAGTTGTTAGAACAAGGAGCGGATTGTTAATATCTGCGGACGGCGACCTGGTTGTAGTATCTCCGTCCTGTGTCCCAGACTGGGGAACAAATTTTCCATCACCACGACCTACGACCTCAGCTTTTCTACTTGAAACTGCTCAACTTATTTCCAATGTGTCTGTCTACGAAAATAACTCACAGCTGAAACTATACACGAGATGCATTTTAAACATGCAGCACGTTTATTATAAACAACTTTGTGGCCCCTCAAAATAGCTGAAAACGTAGTCTTATTTAGACTGCTGTGACTATAAAGATTCTACCCATGTTCGTAAAACACAAAACTAGAAGCATGCGTTGGACTTCACTTCAAAGTTCCCACAAAGTAAAATTGCAGGATTACCGTTAAGTCCCGTAGGAAAGGAGTAAAGCGTAAACACAACATGCCAATTTGATGCACAGTGAATAGAAGCGAAGTGGTTACTGCCTAGTGTAGCAAGATGCACCTTATCGCTCCCCTGTCTCCGCACAAACGCGGAGAATTACATCC
This sequence comes from Medauroidea extradentata, assembly GCA_003012365.1. NCBI lineage: Eukaryota > Metazoa > Arthropoda > Insecta > Phasmatodea > Phasmatidae > Medauroidea > Medauroidea extradentata. The sequence continues at coordinate 14,158 of PNEQ01033926.1, read as the reverse complement.
AGTAAGCTACATAGTCATAAGCCTTAGAGAATATAGTCAAAACTAATACAGTTTCCCAGTTAGATCAACAATACCAATATGGTCACGTCCCATAATGTTGTTTACCTAGCAAAAACGTTATGCAAATGTGTACGTACGGTCGCCTGTAGCAAAGCTTTCTTCTCTGAGTGTATACAGTTAGGGTTGCCACCGCTCTTTGATGTAGTGAAAATCGGGTTCATCGACAAACACCATGGTCTTATTTATCCCTATACAGTTGGAGACCCTGGCAACTATTATCGCCGACTGTACCTCGACCAGCAGATGTTTCCCCCGGCTCCTGTCCGGAGCAGATTCGCTCTGCCCCCTCTGACTGACTCCCCCCTCGCGAGGAACCATTTCATAATACACGCCGTTTAGTCACGAGTGACGTAAGTTGAAACCCCTGATTTGTGGTTTTAAACTCGTCAAGTATTGTCGACGACGTCGCTCGGGTTCCTGCAGCAATTTCACGGGCCGCCGGTCCTTTTGGCGTGTCGCTGCCCGTGGGCGGGGCCTCGTATTATCACACGGGACATGGAAACTGCTTGGGGGAGGGCACCCCACCCCTTTTATCCTACCCACCTCCTTTTCCCTCCAAGTAAAAAAAAATATGTAGCCTATACACTCTCCCGGGGGAAACTTATACGCCACTCTGCAAGTCATTGCACGGGAGACTGAATCCACGAAAATGTCAGGGAAGTTTCACGCGTCGTTACATTAATTGCGGCCGCGTCGCGAAGGGCGAGTTTCGCCTGCGCTCCCGGCAGGAGCTGGGTACTCGAGCGCCCTTGCCGACAGTCCGTGCTGCCATTAACCGGGGCCGGGGCATTAATGGGCACAGCCATTAATAACGCATCAGACAAGATGGCGTTGACCGCCGCGGGCGGTGGCGGGCGGCACATTATGAAAGGTGTTTTAATGTCTTTATCCGCGCGACGTTGATGTATGGCGGTTAACCCGTGGGAGGGGTGGGGGAAGGAGGGGGATGTCTACGGGGCGTGTCCTCATTGTGGAGGCAGAGACATCTGTTGCCGGCTTCCCGGACTAAACAAGCACCCCGCGCGTCATTAATGCGGCCCAGGGAAAACTCTGATTAGTTACGACGCCACGACAGATACAAAGACTGGCTCGAACTGAACTCTTGGAAAAAGCGTTACGGGCGAGGGGCGTGAATTATCCCCAGATACAACCTTGGCGCGTTCCTTTGTCTGCGCCTTCCTGCTGCCTGGGTCCTAATTATTACGTCACGTCGTTTGTGGCAGTTGGTTGGCGGACGTTATAAAAAAAAGACTGATGGTCGACTTCTACTCGGGCATTCGCGACAGTGTATGGTGTTCGAACTAACGCTTTTGTCAATTTGCAATAAGTGATGTATTACTCTCCGACATGGCGTGAAAACGTCATTCCAAACACTTTTTTTTTCACTGCTAGAAAAAATTTTTAAAAGACGAGCCTCTATTAAGCGAAATCCTTCCAACTGAAATACCAGTTATCCGAAACGACCCTGCAATATGATTAAAAAAAATAATAAAAATTTTCCGTGGCAAATTTCTGACGTGTTTGTCAGTTTCGTATGAATATTTAATGTTGTACAAAGATGTATTAATAAAGTAATGCAACTGATTCGCTAACTGATAAATTAGCCTAAGTCCAATACAGAAATAGAACAAAGAAATTTGTAATTTGCAACGGAACTTTTGAGACGTTTGTGAGGTCTTTTAGGAGTTCGCGCAGACTTCCAGATCACCAGCTTCAGAACACATAATTTGTCATATCACAATAAATTAGGGACAAAATGAAAAGAAAGCTTTGCTTTAAGACTCGAGGTACTTGCATTTCTGATTTTAACTATCTGTACTTGCCTGGAATAAAATGTTTTGTAACAAAAATTTTAATTTTCGTGATAAAATTATTTTACAGTTATTTTAAAAGCAACACAGGAAAGTAATTTCAAAGTTTGGATTCATGTAGCTCAAGACACTACTTGTATCCATCTCCTAAACTACCGTAGTAAAAATTACATAACTTGCAATGTTTTAATTTTTGTATTTGGTGTAAAAATGTTTTCTGTAAAATTAAATATTTAAAAATTTTTAAATTTGAAAATTATTTAAAATTTTGTTCCACATTCCTTAAGACATTGCCAGTAGCCACCTCCTTAGTTACGGTAATAAGAACCACATTTATTTTAATACTTTTATTTTCGTAGTTGCTGTAAAAAATGTACTCAAGGATACTTGAACGTAAAAAAATACAAATTTTAAAAATACGTAAGTAAAGTGTTACATGAAAATAGCAAAACTTCAAAAATATAATATGCAACTTGCACCAATCGTCATAAATGTGGTTTGCTAGCTCAGTTAGTCTTTGAGTCGACAATATTGCTTACACGGATGACTCAGGATAGAAACTGTTAGTTTTATTTGGTGATAGGCTAGGTAGCGTCACAGATTTTTTTAAAATAACTTTATAGCACTTTGTTTTACTGACTTACGTGAACATCTACTGGTAAGCTTCGTGTTCAGTGACTTCATGTAATTCTCAGAGTCTAGTGTTTCTAGCCGCATATTGATTCTACCCACATATCACAGTCGTGTGTGTTCTCAGAAGCATTATTCTGACTACACAATCAAATGAGCGATACCTCAGCACAAATCCATGTTATCCAATAACCATGAAGCAGAGCTGTACACGTGCACATACGACGCTAAAATACGTTGCAGCAATTTTACATAATTGGATCTAGTGGCAGCTCACAACAAGTAAGCCGAAAATGTTTTTTTCCAATTTGTCCGTAAAGTGATTATAGTGGGATAACGGCAACCATACTAACAGACACAAAAATAATTTAAAAAATTAAAAATATAAACTCTTAGACACTGTTAAGAGTTCCTTTGTTCCAAATAGTAAAAATAAATTTAATTTAAAGTCTATTTACAGGGTAGCAATAACACCACTGCTGTAATTAGGTAAAATATATTGTTCAGTCACAGTAAAATCTTAATCTCTTTCAGACAAACACCGTGCAATATGTTCAGTAATTTTTTTTATTCGACGATCATTATATTTGCGGCCTTCATAAAACCAAACCTGTATTGGCTGCAATGTTATTATAGTAAACGGTTTCGTTCTCTTATGGCCTACTACCACAATTCAATATTAGTGAACTAAAATTATATTTCCCATTAAGGAATAAAATTCTACGTAAAGTAATTTTGTTATCTTAAAGACAAAAATAAGACCAAGTGAAGGAAAATTGTAAAATGTGAGGACGAACTTTAGCAACATCCATAAACTTGTTAAAGTAAAAAATGGATAAATAAATAACTGGACTTGATTTATCAAAAATAATTAAAGGTCTAGAACTAGTTCGAGAATTTACTGAGCGCTACAGCAGATATTCTATAATCGTATTTTTCCTCCTGTTGCTTTTATTTACTGTCTAGTTACATTAAGAAGAATCGCTTAATAAATGCATGAGTTTTCTAAACAATAATAGAGCACGTGCGTAGGCATATGCTCTTCTATATTAGCACACGCATACATACCTATTTACTCGCGTACATACAAAACTAGTTCGAATGTAAATCATGAATACATTTGTGAGCCCCATTATAAAACCTGTCACGACAATAACTACATGTCACAAACTACAGCTTGATGTATATAAAAGCCATTACAAAATATTTTTGTATTACAAGAAAAACTATGTTTGAATTTTTGACTACATTAATCAATCTCAATATATAAAATGAAGTGCCCCATTCACTCGCTCATCAACGCACAGACCAAACCGCTGGACCTAGAAACGTGAAATTTTCAGCTTAGCTTCCCCTCACGGCGGCGTAGGCATCCACTAAGGAAGGATTTTTCGAAAATTGAAAATTAAAGAGGTTAAATTTTTACTTCAAACATTACCTAAACAAATGCATATTTCATAATTTTTCGATTTTTCGAAAATCGAAAATTAAGGGGATGAAAAGCCGTTAAATATGTTCTCAATAAAATCTAATATTTCTCTTAAACCACTTAAGATATAGAGATGATCTTTGCATCAGAATGGTGCTCATGTAAATGTCTAAAAAGTTGTTTTAGGATTTTTCAAAATTCGTCCTTTCAATTAATCATCCGTATCTCCTGAACCATTTCAGATATCGAGGTGGTTTTCCTTTAAAATTAAGCTTACGTAAATAGCTAAAATGTAATTTCAGGATACATGCTCTTTTCTTTAAAGTTTGCATTCGTAAAGACTATACGCAAACCGATTTAAAGTAATTTGCAAATTAAAGATATACAGAGAATATAGTAATACTATCCATTAATACATAATTAAAAGTTAGTATAACTTTTTTCTATAGTAAACGCGGACGAAGCTAGTTTTGTATAAATACAAATCATATTTTATCAATTACTAGCTCGTTACTTGTTTCAATGCTAATTCTTTCATTTCATTATGTTGATTGGTTTTCACGGTGGATAAGAAGCAAAAACATACAAATTTTGACATTGAAATGCCATTATGGTAAAAGTGGCTGAGCTGATTTTTTTTTGTAAGAGGAAAACTAACTCCGAAGAAAAATTTACACTAATTCATACAAGTATTTATATTACGATTTCCCTTACTTGGCCAGGCGCGTGTCTGAGGCACGGTAACAGAAGAACGATGAGAGCTATATTGCGATGGTGAAGAATGGAAACCTTCTATCAATTTTAAGCTTTTTTAAAGTTACTGCACGGAAAATTTGACGAAGTATGTTTGACATAGTGAACATAGTAAATAAAATTTTAACTAAATATGTTATATCAAGATTACAGCTGTGGATGTGCTCCATACAAAATAAAAGTTTTTTTTTCTCTTTCTTATGAAATTAAAAAAAATTTACAATGAAGGTATATTCTTCATCATCAATTGGCTCTTGCATCAACAACAGTATCGGCGATTCGGGACAAAAAGCCCTGCTGAATTTCTATTTTCAGCCAATTCATATCTTTCCGCTCGTAATGGCTAACGACATGAAATTCATAACCTCTCTGGACACGCTACTTGATGTTTGCGCGTCTAAGATAAACTACGTAGTCGGTAAAAACCTGTAGGCCTATAGTCCAATTAAAAAATCGGTTTAATATAGAGAACTCAAATATGACGAACTGATTTTATTTTATTTCTGTACTGTTGCATTTAAATGAGAAAATTCACGGAACTGTATTAGACAATGTGCTGCCAACCAAACAACGAGTAAGGTAACGATTGTTAATGTTGAATTACACGAAGTAACGGTTAGTGATTTTTTTCGAAGGTTAAACCTTTAGTGCTCACTTTATTCCGAATGACCTATAGGCCCTATAGTCTTTATGCGCGAGGCGCGAAAACGGCGTGCACTGTTTCTGTCATTGGCTTTTTACTATGGGACTTTAAGAAGGCGTGGTACATAATTCGACGCTAAAGGCATTCATCTATAACTGTAGGTTTCTTGAAGCCAACTTGTAAAAATTAAACAATAGCAATACTAGACAATAGTTTTAGCCAACGTTTTAAACAAAATTGTTTCCAGTGTTACGAACTTCTGAGACACAATCTCTGACGCCGGAACCTCGTGCATTTAACTGTGGCGCAAGAGATCACGCGTAACGAATTAGTAATTCTGGATAAATATTTACTCATAAAGTTCTCTATTTTCGTTTTACTACTCCGGTTGATATTTTTCACGAAACAGCAGTCTGAAAACGCCCTTTTTTTTTTTTTTTAGCCATTTTGTTTTGTTGGAAGTTCTAAATCATGGTTCTAAGCACGATATCAAGGAAACAAAAACATAGACGCATACATAAATACGAGTTTTCTTTTCGTAGACAAATATTATTGAACACATGTTACAAGTAGCATTTCTTTAAGAAAAAAAAAATTCTCATAACACGTTGCAGAAATGTTCATTATGTGTAGGGCTCTCAAGGACGCGGTCTACATCACTTTTCAACGTATATTTTATTTTTGTATTTGTACCAGATATTTCTTTTCTTACTTTAAACATAAATTGTAACTAAATCTTCCTCTTAGGAAATGTTTGCACCTCTCTTAGTTTTTGCGTGATGACTTGTAAACATTAAAATTTGAAAATTTGAATTTACGGTTTTATGTACGCAACTAAAACCAACTGACATACCAAACAGAAACAATTCATTGTGTATAACAATGCTGACAATTTGACATATAAAAATTTTTTTTTGTGTTTAATTAAAAATGGCAAATTTTAAAATCTAAATTTAAAAATTAAAAAAAATTTTCAAAACTCAAATGTAGGCCTATATAAATACTTTTTGTTTTTATATGTGACAAGTTATAGCCTACATAATTGTTATAGGGTAAACTGACCATATATCGTGATATAACATAATATCGTGATAAACCACGTTGAGGGCTTCACAACATTGGGAAGGCTCTGTACACCGAGTTCACTAGGTCGCCAACAGAGAGCAGGCATGTACAGTTTCGGCAATAAGTGACCACTGTATCAAATATAATATCACAATTAAAATGTTAAACATGTTTCTGTTA